>APFE030133306.1:21288-89581 GCA_000404065.3 Pinus taeda
AGAGATGAAACCCGAGTTCTGTTCCTAGAGTATACATGTTTCCATTTGCCAGCGTAATGAACAGCGTGTTAGCGAGTAATGAACAACGTATTAGCGTATATATGAAAAGCGTATCAATGTATTATTGACCAGCGTAATGAACAACGTATCAATTGTATGTGTCATGACCTGTGTATTAATCTCTATGCCCTGCGTATAAATGACTTTACAGATCCGAGAACATTACATCCTCTATTGACTGTGGTTTGATGACTGTGGCACCCTTGATAGTGTATACCAATGTTTTACCATGACTGTGTTGTACTGCGGCTAGGGCATTTTCATAAGGCCAGCGTATCACTCTTGGTGTATCACTCCTTCTCCAAAAACCCAAGATGTGGAGAGGAGGAGATCACTCAAGAATGTGTGTTCAAATGACATCAAATCCTCATCTATTTATACCAAAAACGTATAGGTTGAATAGACATGACATTTGGGCTTCTAGAGCCTACATGAGAGCTAGTCGACTTGATAATAATTACATAATCAAAATAAATTCATATCTCCATAAATACTTATCGGAATCAGACGATATTTAGATCAATCCTACACCTCTCGACAAGAGGGATCCAATAAAAATATCAGCTGCCATAAATAAGCTGATCCACATGGATTTTGGCCCTAGTTGCCAATTTAACACTCCCTCTCAACTAGGGAGAACTCCATCTGTTGATCCATAAGTCCGACTGTACTATCTCTGCCATTAGTTCCTTGTATTGCTCTACCCAACTCTGCTCAGCTCTGCTTTGCTCAACTCTGCTCAACTCTGCTGGCTTAACTCTGCTCAACTTAGCTCTGCTGAACTATGAAGAAGAAGGATTGATCGAGAATGTCTCATACCATTCTCTACTGACTCGAAGTTAATCTCAGAGTGCGTACCGCTGGTCCTAGAGCAGTCTCAACCAACCCGAAGTCAACTTCATAGTAAGTACCACTCCTACCACTAGTCCCAGACCAGTATTGCAGTCTTAGAGAGTGTACCACTGGTCCCAGACCAGTATCGCAGTCTCAGAGAGTGTACCACTGGTCCCAGACCAGTCTTAACCGACCTGAAGTCAGCGTCATAGTATGTATAACTCCTACAACTGGTCCTAGACCAGTATCGTAAGCTTAGAGAGTGTACCACTGGTCCTAGACCAGTCTCAACCGACCCGAAGTCAGCGTCATAGTATGTACCACTCTCACTAGTCCCAAACCAGTCCTGCATTAACATGAAGTTAGTCTCAGAGTATGTACCACTGGTTCCATACCAGTCTCAACCGACCCGAAGTCAGCGTCATAGTATGATACAACTCCTACCACTAGTTCCAGACCAATATCATTGATCCTAGATCAATGGAGGTCATCCTAGCGTAGGGAGTACGGTAGATACAACGATGCGTCCATCGGTACTACTATGGTCCCTAACTTCATTTCCCTGCCCATTGATTAGATGAGAAGTACTTCCCATGAGTCCCAGACTGCATGGGTAGGATGCCTTGACAGGAGAATTAATCAATCCTATCCTCACAGGAGAACACATCAATCCTGCTACAATCGCCATGGAGAACACATAAATCTAGGCCTCACAGGAGAACACCTCAATCCTGCTACAATCGCCATGGAGAATACATTAGTTCAGGCCTCACAGGAGAACTAACCAATCCTGCTACAACTGCCATGGAGAACACATCAATCCAGGCCTCACAGGAGAACTAATCATCCTGCTACACAGGAGAGCGAATCATCCTGTTCCACAAGAGAGCGAATCATATTGTCCCACAAGAGAGCAAATCATCTTATTCCAGTGTGCATCACCAGGGGAGGGTGAGTCACCCTGTGGTCGTATGTTGCTTCAGTAAGAACCGCAAGCCCCCCAGAGCTCCCAGAACTCAATGTATGCAACATGCAGGAACCTTTTACAAAGGTCTCTCGACGACTCCAGATCGTTCAGGAAAATCACAAATTTGATCTTCCCCCTCGGGGCTTTAGCGACCTATACATCATCTCAGTGCAATGGAACCTCCTTGCTCATCGACTTTCCATATCCCAGATAAGGCAGTATGTGATGTATGTCTGCTGGAGCAATTGTCAAATACGGGATTCCTCAATAATCGAATCCCACCTCTGGTTGTCACAGAGAAAAACAACTCACTTAAGAGCTTCCGCAACCATGTAGCTTCATACGAGATCATACTCGTAGCCATGTATTCGGTCTTGGCAGTGCTTATAGCGATCGACTTTTGCTTCCTGCATCGAAGCAAAGTCCAAAGAGAACCAACACTGAAAAGTGTTGTAGTGATCCTCCACACTTTCTGCCCATTCAACATTCGAATAATAATCCAATTTCATCTTTCCAGCAGTGTATCTCAATTCATGAGAGATTGTGCCCTGAAGATATCTCAGAAGATTCTTGGCACCAATCCAGTGAGGCTCAACCAAATATGAGCTCACCATGCTAACTGCAAAACATATGTCCGGACGGAGGTTCACCAAGAACATCAATGCGAATGAGTTTATAAACTCAGAGGCATTCCCAAATCAAGTCCGACATCACTACCATATAACCTCGGAAAGTTAAGATCTTCGAGGTAGTCACAGGCTAGCAGTTTATCTTTCCACATTCGGAATCCAACTCCCTCTGTCTTCTACAAATGGGAGGGTCTGCACCTATCAGACATAGGTGTCAGTATGAGAGGTCTGTCATCCACAACCTTTGGATGGTTTGGATAGATTTCACTCCTAGTGAATCTCAACTTCATTAGATAGCTATTGATTCTCTCATACTATGCTCAGGGTGTCTTGCTTCAAGCCACAGAGGGCTTTCTTCCGCTAGCATATGTGAGATTCCTGATCATCAATCTCAAACTCCATGGGTTTTTCCAAACCTGTGGACCTGCTACATGAGGGGGAATGGTCCCCTTGTAAGATTTTCCTTCAATACATCTCAGACATGTACCTACATGCTCTTTTTGAATTCAGGCATCTCTGTCACCATTTGACTCACAGACCTCCGATGTTGTGTCGGTGGACATGGTCCCTAATGGACTTCCTGCAACTTGATACAACCCTAAACTCAAAACATCTTCGAAAATTCAATTTTCAAACACGTACCTTTCCATTGACGAATGCCACCATAAAACCTTTGACTTCCATTCCCTTTTCAGGATAGGTGGCATTGACTCCAAGTGTAATCCCACGATTTTTTCCATCTCTATCAAATTATAGAGTGCACCCTTCTATCCGATGAAGTGCCTTGAAGCACTACAATCAATATGCCAGATTCCCAAAGAATCTGAAGGAGAGGGCCAATACAAGATAAGGGCCGAACTCATAACCAAGATTCGGCTGTGTCTTTGATGACTTGCATCTCTGTCATTTGGACACTCCTTCTCATAAGGGCCGAACTCATAACCAAGACATCTACCTTTCCATCCACCCTTAGATCCGAACTTCCCAATGAAGTGATCTTTAGGCCCCTATACTACTAGTGTAACCCCTTATTGTTATTAGTACAACCCACTTATTATATTGATGTACCCATGTAGTGCCCCATATTGTTACTATTGTGCCCCATAGAAGCCCACTATTATTATTATTGTACCCTTACATTATTATTGTTATGTCGGCTCTGGTTATGTTATGACCCCTTAGACTCCTATATATAGAAAGGAGGTCTTTTCATTTGTATGATGGAAGAATTGTTCATTTATGTAATGTAAAGGAGGTTGCCCCCTCGAAGAGGCTGAATTCTAAGGCGTGGATCTCTCTTTTCTATCTTTTTGTGAGCTGGTTTCATAACAACCTCCATGCGACAAGAGTAATCAACAATAGCAGCCCGGCATAGAAGAATGCCTTTCCATCATCCTATTCTTTGCGACAATTCAATAGGAACTCTTTGCAGAGGTATTGCACCTAGTTGTACTACGCCCCCTTTGCGCACTGTGCAAACAAGGAAATAACTGGTGATGACACCTCATCCATGCTACACTTTCTCATAATTTTGCAAGCCAATATCTGGGTAGAAAACTGCACCACCCGATCAGTGATGGAACGGATAGAGTATTCATGTGACTTCTTCACTAAGTCATACTCATGCTTGATTTTATCCTTGATTTGTTTTTCTTGACTCTTTCCTCCAAAATCCTTGCCGCGATCCAACCCTTGGTAGGGAAACCTTGTGATACGGTCGATCAACAAATATGTTATGGGGATGGGCTCTCCAAGTGAGAGACATCCATCGTGCACCAATGCAAGAAATTAGCATACACACACCATGTTGATAGTAGTTCAACTAAAGTGTGGTACCCACAAAATATTCAACAACCCAACTTTTCAACTCCCATGACCCACTTCATAGTTTCCAATCGCGTGACTCCAATTTCCTCATAATATATCTTTGCCAGATATTTGTTTATGTCTAAATGTGGGAATTTCTCGTGATCAATGAGATCTCAATCCCCCATTTTCAATGAAGGGATACATCCTAACTGTTCTCCTTCAAATGGCACTTTCTCTAGTAATAGTGGGATAGAGGCCATAAACTTTCTAGAATCAAGATCCTTGGGTACCTTCACCTTTCCCTTATGCTAAGGGATATAGTCCAGGAGCCTAGTGATAGGCTCACCCTCCTCAATATCCAACTCTTCAACCCATGCGCAAATCCTCTTCATCCATATCCAAGGGTTCATATGGCTATTTTTCTTTATCCATCTACCCTTTATGTCGAACCTCCGTAGTGTTCTTTTTTGGTGAATTCCGCACTGGTACATCCTGTGGGTTTCTTCTATTTTTCCTTAGCAGTAGATGGTTTATGCCTAGGTGACCTTGGTTCCATAGGAATATATGGTGTATCTTCCCTTGCCGACACAATTTCAGTGGTTGCGGCATTAGATACAGTGGCTTTGGAGACAACAGCTTCTACAAGATTAGTTGCAGTCATTTGCTTAAGGATGAGCTCATGGTTCCACTCAGGCAAATTCGCAAATGCTAGCTCTGACACAAGTTTCTCCCAATCTTATTGGTTCATAGGTTTCAGACAACAGAGCTTGCAAATAATTTTTAGAAGTGAAAGTGTTCTACTGCAGGCCAACATACCAAATTTATAGGTAATCTCGAATTCAAATCTGGCCGTTCCCTCTAAAATCCTGTCATAAATGCATTTTTGGTAGCAGATTGCAATATATTTGTGCCATAGATGTTTACTAACTTCTCCTCCTAATGGGATTTTCGTCATCCAATCAACTACAATGCATCCAACAACTAGTTTTAGACTCATTTGCACGGCACGAGCCTTCATGGTGTAGCTCTCCTGGTGCAACTCTTCTTAGCGCACTTATGGCTTTCCTCGTGTAACCCCCTTACTTCATTTTCTCATTCTTCGAGCAGTGTAATTTATAGTCTCATACTTCCTTGTAGCTGCATGGAGTACTAAGACACTCCTTCCATCATATGGTCATTGTGCAGGGGTAGGATCCCCTTGATATAACTTTAGTCTACTCCCATTGACTCTTCCTAGAAATATTTCCCCATTCAACTTCATGAGCTGAACTGCGCCACCATATGTAATTTCTTTGACTACATAGGGACCTAACCAGTGCATTTGAAACTTTCGAGGGAACTCTGTGAAATTGCTATCATAAAGTAAGACCAAATCATTCACCCTGAAGGTGCGCAACTTAATATTTTGGTCGTTCCATGCCTTTTTGCACCCCATTTGCACCTGTTGGTGAAATTCTGCTAAAAAACTTTCTTCTTCTACCTCCAAGAACTACACGAGGCACTCCCCCAGAGTCTTGCAGTCCACCATGTTAGTCAATGCTCCAAATCGTAAACTTGGCACAATATACTCCATGGGCATCACAGTCTCTATCCTGTAGACCAGTTTGAATAGGTTTTGTCTTATTAATTTCCTGCACGTCAACCTATATGACCATAGGACTGCTGGTATGCACACATCCCAATCATTTCTCTGTGAATTTCACACCTTCATTAATGCATTCTACAAGATTTTATTGAATGCTTCAACTGAACCATTGGCATGAGGATGATAGGGCATACTCTTTTGATGATAAACCTGAAATTCTTCGAGAATCATGACAATAGTTTCATTCAGAAAGTACATACCACTGTCACTCATCAGTGTCTTAGGACACCTAAACTTTCTCAAGACATACTCAAATAGGAACTTTGTAGTTGCAACGATGGTACAGTCCTTCACCAGTTGTGCTTTTCCCTATCTTGTCAAATAATTCATCGCAATAATAATTTACCATGTGCCCATCTTTTCCCCCTGGCGCTGTATCGGACGCACAAAGTCAATAACCCATTTTTCAAACACATGTAATGAAATTTGAGGATTCAAGGGAAATTCATCCCTTCGCAATGTCTTTCCTAACCTCTTACATACATCACATGCCTTGCAATATGCCTTAGAATCCTTATGTAGTGTTGGCCACCATAATCCTGCGTGCAAAATATTTTGTGCAGTCACTCTACCTGCATAGTGTCCTTCCACCACTCCTCCATGTGATTCGGCGAGTATACTAGATTGTTCAAATTCTAGAACATATTGGTGCAATATTTCATCACTACCCATCTTATACAACTGTCCCGCAATCATAGAAAGGTCAGCTACACAGACCACCAACTCCTTCTTCTACTAAGGAGAATATCATTTTGGGGTTGTTCCAGTAGTTTGAAACTAACTTATATCAGCAATGTGATCATCTATGATCTGTACAACAAAGAGTTGCACACCTGACAACCCTTCTTCCAAGCTAGTTGGTTCTTCACCTATCTCAATCTGGGATAAATGATTTGATCCCGCATTCAACCATCCAGGTTTTGTCATACTCTTGAAACAAAAATAACCACCTATAGATCTTCCCTCTCAACACAGGCTTGTTGACTAGGTACTAGAGAGCGGAGTGGTCTGTATACATTTTGAAATGTACACCCAACAAATAATGACAAAATGTCTATAGTACATAGAACATTGCCAATCCTTCGTGCTCTTTAGTTGAATAATTCTTCTGAGTCTTCGAAAATTTCCTACTCGCGAAGGCTATAAGGTGATCTATCTCACCTTCACCTAGTTGGGTCAATACTGCACCCAAAGAAATACAAGAGGCATCCACATGCACATGAAATTATTTATTCTAGCCGAGGAACACCAAAATTGGCATGGTCACCATATTTTCCTTTAACACATCTAAACTATGCTGAGACTCCTCATCCCAGCAGAAGGTCGTGTCCTTCTTTAGTAATTTTTCCATTGGTGCAGTTATTTGTGCATAATCTTTGATGAGCTTTCTATAGTAACTAGTGTGCCCCAATGTTGCACGCAAGTGCTTTACATTCTTCGGACCTTCTAAATTGACAATCACTGCTATCTTCACAAGATCTACCATTAATCACTTCTTGCAGACCACATGAGTTAGTAGTATCTCATAAGGCACACAAAAGATACACTTCTTAATATTTAGGGTGATTTGGTATCTGCGACATGTATCCGACATGAGGCACACACTTGCAACATGGCATTTTACCAACCCAAACAAAATCCAGTTATCAAAATACACTTCTAAAAATTTATGGATGAATTCTTTGAATGCCACAATTAAAACTCTTGAAAAGATCACGAGCACATTCTTAAGCCTGAATGGCATCACTTTGTAATGGAAACATCCTGACTCCATTGTGAAGGTCGTCTTACCGCGATCCTTCAATGCAATCTTAATTTGATGGTACCCTGAGAACCCATTAGTGAATGAAGAAGCTTCCTATCCTCCAACATTCTCCAAACATAATCCGTAAATGGTGTAGGAAATAGGTCATGGACACATGCATCATTAAGATTTCTTAGGTCTACCCATATTCTAATTTCACCCTGCTGCTTTTTCTCTTGAACCACCATAGGGCTTACCCAATCAGATTCTTCTACTAGCTCAATAATTCTTGCTTCCATGATTTTGTCTAGCTCTTTGCACACATTTTCCTTATACTTCGGATTCAGTCGGTAGGGTCTCTGTTTTACAGAATTTTAATCGGGCTTTAAGGTAATATTCATCACTCCTAGATCCCCTACTATCCCTTTCAGGTCTGAGAACATGGTAGGAAACAAGTCTTAGTATTTGCACAATAGCTCCTCAAATTTATCAACTATATTTTCATCCCAATAATATCCTATCTTTTCAAACATAGGTTGCACGTTGGATCCAATGTTTACATTCCTAGTCTTCAAATCTTATGATATATTAGGATTCTTTGCTTTAGGTCCTTCAACCTCGCACTATCCTTCAGTCTCTGGGATGTTTATTTCCCACAGATCATCTTCTTCTTCTTTTGTAGTGACATTGTAGCACTCAAACCCATGGCGCAGCTGTGTACTCTAGTCCAGTTGAACCCATTCTACTAGCTCTTTAGGTGTTCTAAAGATAATGGCCTTAATTTATTGTAGTGCTTCATCATTGCATTTGAATCCATTCTCAAACCTAAAAGTTAATAAGAAGATCTCCCTCAAGATGTTCCCTTCGGTCATCCTATGGTGGAGCTTTGTTTCCAAATACTAGTTCATTGGGATAGTATCAAGGGTATGACAAAAGATATGTACCCATTCTGGTTGTGGTTCTTATCCCCAAGCTTTACTCCACTACGCGAAGTGCTCATGTGGATCATTGTTTGTTGGCTTGATGGGGCCTGACCTAGGTTCAGAGTTAATTAGCCAAACAAATCCCTGTACTACTGGCTCTTTCAGCAATAGCTCGCAGAGCAGGGACTGAGGTCTCACCCAAAGCAGTATGGGGGATGTTGGAACCAAGTTTCCGTACCCTTGAGATGTCTGAGGGGTCTATTTAGTCCAACTGCGAATACATTCTTGCAGGTCACTTTGTGCACTTTCCTTACCTGTGAGGACTTTGTGCTCTGTTATACTTGCCTTTGCACAACCCTAATTAGGGGCTGAGGTGATTTTTCACTGCTAACACAACGATCTACGCTCTTTCCCTAAGTTATACTACGGATCTTACTTATCTTCTTATAACTCTTAGTTAATTTTGTGTAAACAAATACTTATCCTATATTCGCTTGTTCAACATTTTCATATAAGTTTTCACAACAAATAAATAGTAAACTTGCAATTCATACCCAATATACTTCAATGCATAAAATAGGAAAATACACATAGAATGATAAGAAACTTCTCTTTATTAATTTCTCCAATAGTTACAGACTTGACTCACCCTGCGCACTCAGCTGTAGGGGTTCGCGTACTCAGTTGCGGACTACTAAGCCTCTACGCACTCAGCTGCAGAACCTTCTCCTACTCTACGACCCAAAACACGACTCTACACTTCCACTAAGACTCAATTCATCATCATTAGATCTTACATGCATCAATGTCCCTTTACACTTAGAGCCTCGCTCTATTTATACAATCCCATGGTCTGCCAACCATGGGTAGAATTCTCAAGCCGACATTACATTACAAAAGTAAGGGCAGAAAACCCTGTGACTCAATTACATCTTCGTGCTCTCCACCAACACTTCGGGGAATCTTTACATTATACATAGTCAAAACCTAGGCTTTAAGCCCCAAAACTTTCCTTGGGGGACCCCACGCCCAACAGGCCCCCAGTCACTTTGGTGGTGTGGAGATCTTCGTGTGGAGACCTCCCAACTCTGTTCGAACCACTATGAGGTTGGCATCACACAGAGCCATTGCTTGCTAGACTTCCTATGGCTAGTCAGATGGTCAGGCCACCTGTATAAGGTTTCAATCGACTACTGTTTACTTTGCCTGGGAAGAGTTCACCATTCAGTTTCACTAACTACACCCTACCACCATCTGTGACTTCCTTAATAACATATGGTCCTATTCAACGCATTTGGAGATTCCCTGGGAATTTATCAAACTTGCTATCATACAACAGCACCAAATCATTCACCTTAAAAGTGGGTAGCTTGATATGTCGATCATGCCATGCATTTTCACACTACTTTTGTACCTGCTGATGGAATCCTACCAAAAACTATTCTTCTTCGAGTTCCCCCAATAGCACGAGCCTCTCCTCTAGGGCTCCACGGTCCATCATACATGTGAGCGATGTTATGTGTAGAGTAGGCATGATATACCCCATTGGCATTATGGCTCCCACCCCATAGACCAACCTAAAAGGTGTTTGTCCTGTCAGTTTCTTCCATTTGGTCCTATAAGCCCATAATATTGTAGGGATGAGTAGGTCCCAATCATTTTGCTGTGCATTGCATACTTTTGTTAGCGCGGTCTCCAATGCTTTGTTAAATGCTCCTACAATCCCGTTAGCCTATGGGTGATATGGCATGCTTTTCTGATGATACACCTGAAACTCTTCTGTCAACGCGTTGATCATTTCATTCAAGAAATGTGTACTATGATCACTCATCAAGATCTTCAGACAACTGAATCGTGTCAGTACATTTTCAAATAAGAACTTTGCAGCTATTGCGATTGTGCAATATTTTACTAGATATGCTTCTAACCATGGCGTCAGGTATTCTATCACAATAATAATATATCTTGCACCTGTATTTCCTTGAGGTTTGATAGGTCCTACAAAGTCGATTGCCCACTTTTCGAAGGACTGCAATGTCATTTGTGGATTCGAAGGCATCTCATCCCTCCGTGATGGCTTCCCTGCTCTTTGACATACATCACATGCCTTGCCATGTGCTTTTGAATTATGATGAAGGGTTGGCCACCACAACCCTGCGCGAAGAATCTTCTACATGGTTTCTCTCCCTTCATAATGACCTCCTGTGGGGCCCTCATGAGCGTCCGTGAGGATGCTACTTCGTTCAAATTCTGTTACATGCCTTCGCAGTATCTCATCAGTTCCCATCTTGTATAAATGCCCTACAATGACAGAAAAGTTTGTTGTGTGCACTTCTAGTTTCTTCTTCTATTGGACAGAGTAACCTTCTGACGCAGTTCCAATTATTAGAAAGTGGATTATATCTTCAAAGTGTCCATACGCTACACGCACAATAAAAATTTGTGCGTCGGGTAGTCCTTCCTCCAAACTGGTAGGTTCCTCCCCTGTCTTAATGTGTGAAAAGTGTTTTGGTCCTGCGTTCAATTTAACCAAACTTCACAACAACTTCAAATTCATATTCTTGGAACAATAAGATCCACCTACATATGTGCCCCCCCAACATAGGCTTATTGATTAAGTATTTTAGCTTGAAGTGACCCCCTACCAAATAGTGCCGATATTTTTGTAGCACATACACCATAGCTAGTCCTTCACATTCAGTGGTAGAACAGTTCTTTTCTACTTTAGATAACATGCGACTTGCCAACATGACAGGGTGATCCAAGCCTTCTCTACTGTCCTGTGTGAGAACTGCTCCCAATGCAATGCACAACACATCAACATGAACATGAAATTCTTTCTTCCAGTTAGGGAAGACAAGAATTGACACAGTAACCATCTTCTGCTTCAATATATCTATGCTCTTATTACATTCATCGTCCCAATAGAATGTGACATCCTTCTTCAATAGCTTTTCCATCGGCATGGTTATTTGGGCATAATTATTGATAAACTTTCTATAGTACCCCTTATGTCCCAAGGTAGCGTGCATCTTCTTCACATTGCATGATGCTTCCAAATTCAAAATTACTGCAATTTTTCTAGGGTTTACGATCAACCCTTGTTTATAAACCACATTCCCCAACACATTCCCAAAAGGAACGAGGAACGTACATTTCTTGAGGTTGAGGGTGATTTGATATCTTCATCATGTATCCAGCATCAAGTGCAAGTTCGCTACATTGTTCCTAACCAACCCAAAGACAGTTTAATCATCAAAATAAACCTCCAAGAATTTATGAATATATTCCCTGAATTCCGCGACAAATATGCGTGAGAAGATAGCCGACGTGTTATTTAATCCAAATGGAATAACAATGTATTGAAAGCAACCCCACTATGTTGCGAAGGTTGTCTTACTCCTATACTCGAGTGTGATTTTGATTTGATGGTACCCTGGGAACCCACTGGTGAAGGAATATGCTTCCTGACCACCTACATTGTCCAACACCTTATCGGTGAATAGAGTTAGGAATGGATCATGTACGCATGCATCGTTCAACTTCCTAATATCCACACATATTCTTATTTTGTCCTTCTGCTTCTTTTCTTGTACAACCATCGGACTTACCCAATTGGATTCCTCGATAGGCTTGATAATGCCTACTGCAAGCATCTTATCTAGTTCTACACGGACCTTCTCCTTGTACTTCAGGTTTAAACGATGCGATCTCTACTTTACTGTCTTCACCTTGGGTTTTAATGTGATCCACATTACCCCTAAGTCTCCAATTATTCCCTTTAAGTCTGTGAACTTGGTTGGGAATATGTCCTGATACTCGCGGAGTAGTTCAGTGACTTTATCCACTATCATGGCATCCCAATAGTCCCCAATTTTCATGAATTTAGGTTCTGCCATTGTACTAATATTTACTAGCTTGGTCCTTACTAGCATGGTTATGTCGAGGTTCTTGATCTGTGGTCCTTGAACCTCCCACTAGCCTTCTGTCTCTATAATATTGATGTTCCTAGGATCTTCATCTTCTTCCTCAGCAATCACATTATAACACTCCAATGTGCAACTTAGCTAAGAAACCCAGTGAGGCTGAATCATCTCTACTGACTCCTGCGACATCCTAAGGATGGTTGCTTTTACTTCTTGTAGTGCTTCATCAATACTATCCCATTCATCCTCAAAGTTAAAAGTCACCACGAACCCTTCGCGTAGGACATCCCATTCATTTGTTCCATGGTGGGGCTCTATTTCAATATACCAGTTCATTGGTATAACACCCAAGCTGTGATGGAATAGATGCACCCACTCAGGTTGCGCCTTTTCCCCATAGGCCTGTGTCCACTTAGCCAGATGCGTGCACAGATCATCCTTCCCATTGTATTTTTCTGCTAATCACACTCTAGGTTTCACAAACTGTGTGCACATCATTCTCCTATAGGTGCACCAGTCATCAAAGTTTCCTTTGTGTGTATCCCACCAACTCATGAGCGTAGCACATAGTACCCAATTGAGGGCTTCGAAACGTTGTTTTCCGCACCTCCCTCTCAAATTAGTCCAGGAAAGAATCTACCTGTCCTAATCCATCGTAAGTAGGTAAATCTCTCATTTTTGTTGATATGTAGTGCAATGATCTTGTCATCATGTTATAGTTCAATGTGGTTACCTCATGTAACCAGTTCTGCCATCACTTTATCTCCTCATATAAATTTGAAGTACAGGAGCTTTTGCGCTCCCATGAAATTCGTCTATCTACACTGGGATTTACCCAGTCTTTCTCTCGTGTAGTTATCATGTAGATGCAGTCCAAATCAGCATCACTTTCATAGTCAAACACTGGCTCAATGTAGCACAATCCCTCAATAGGGTCCAACAGTATTACTACGCGCAGAGATTTTTTTTCCAAAATCATGTTGTGCTTTTTCAAATTAATAACCCCATTCATGTCAGTGGTCCAATAAATTCCTAAGAGCGCAGGGTAGGAATTGTTGTCATCAACTATCTCTATCACTTCAAAGTCTGCTAGAATGCTCGCTCCCCCAATATCCACAGTGATTCCCTGCAATCGCCCCAGGGGTATTATTGTTTTTTGGTTCGCAATGCGCAACTGAATAGGAGACCACTGCAACGTAGGCCTCCCCATGTGCTCCCATGTCTACTTCGACAGGACATTCGCATCTGACCCTAATTCCAAAATTACTTGGTCCATCTCATATTCTCCAATCTACGTGATTAACCTCATTTCTGTTCCCGATCTTGTCTTGTGTTTTCCAATGTTTTGGACTACGTGCAGTTCTCCTTGTGTGGTCACCACGCATATGTTAATTAGTTCTTGTAGTCCCTTTACTACCTTACTGTTACCTAGTAGCTTCATGCACATTTCCAGGAACATTTTGAGCATCGATGGGTCCATCTCTAGCTCCATTCTATCTTTGCTTCTTGAAGTGGAGGCATCAGAGAAGCTCTTCTTAGCTTCCATAAAGGTTTCTCAAGTGTGCTCCAAATCAAACTCCACTTCTTTTGCTAGAGCTTTGCGAACCCAAGTACTTTCTTCAGGTTGTTTGCCTTTATCATCTCCCATTGTAATTCCACTTGGGAGCACAATATTTACATTTGGATCGTCCTCGCGCAGACCAAGCCTCATCATTTTCAAGTTCTAAGTCAGGGAAGGTGGTAGCATTGCCTTGTTGTGTAGCCTAGCTATTAGCATAGGACAATCCTCTGTCTCGTGATCAAACAAGGTATAGTACAGACATGATGGATGCGTCAGATTCATACAATCATGGGCATAATGCCCTAACCCTTTGCAATTGTAGCATATCAGTTGTCTGCGACCTCTCCTAGGTCCTCCTCCACCTCAGCCTCATCTGTGCCCTTGGAATCCCATTCACACCATCCCTGCTCCTTGGTCTAGGGGCCATGTTTTAGCCTGAACCCTATAGGTGGGAATTTTATCCATCATTAGCTCATCACTTATACATGTGCACTCATTGTGTCTCACCAATATACAAAAAATACATAACAACTATTGCGAGTTCTGCATGTACTTTTGCAACAAATGGAAGTTGTCTGTAGCATGCTTTCCTCCTATTGGACAAATTGTACACCATAGAGCAGGTGTTGCGCTCGGTCCTTCTTGTGATTCTGGCCTTAACGTCATTGGTCCTCCTCCTATGAGGTAATTTGCGAATACTGGGCAGCGGTCTTTATCATGGCCCTGACCTTTGCATTTCACACACCACACCTCTTCGCGTGCTTCTGGTTAGACTGTTATGTCATGTTTTAGACTCTGCATCTCGAGGCATAATTTTTTCAACTGCACATGGATCTGCTAAACTCCTAGGTTAGGATCCTATATTGGGGTCTCATCTAGCCTCATCGCAATATCTAAAGCCTCTGCGTAACTTGTTAACCTTTGTTGTGACATCGTGTTCCTCAAATGCGGCGATAGTGATGCTACAAACCATTCGTGGTGTCGTCCATCCATCAGAGTCATGTTAGTGTCGCAAATCGTGCACTTCAGCCTTTGATCTAGCTCCCAAGGAGTCTCGCCTGGTACCATCGTGATCTCTTTAAACCCAATGATCGACTTGACTTCTGACTTCGGCTTGCTAAATTCCCTAGTTAGCGCAACTTGGATAACCGTGATTCTCGCATTCGGATTATCACTTGAGTGCTTGATGTACCATGTCAGCGCGCGATCTTGTAGAGTGATAACCAATGTCTCTTTCTTGATATTATCATCTGTAACTCCTTGCACTTCCCATATGGCTTTTACATCAAACCAAAACTAGTATGGATCTTCATTTCCTACTCCCTTGAACACAGGCAACTTTATCGAAATTGCCATCTTAAAACGCGATGGTGGCGGAGGTGGTACCAGTGAAGATGGAGGTGATGACAGTGAAACTAGTGGTGGTGTGGGTGGAGGTGGTATTCGTGGAATCCCCTGCCTTATCAAATGGATCGCACTTCATGGGGATACCTTCATGAGCTCTTCCTCATCTCCTTGTAGAGGTGAAATCAAGGGGCTAGTCTCTAGTCCTGCACTTCCTTCGTCTCTATAAATTCTCCCACTTCACATATCCCCAAACATTAATGTAGTTGCATAATCCTCTTTTCGCATAATAGCATTTTAATCCAAGTGTTCTGAGACTTTACGTACTTACCTCGTGGTACCTTGAGAAAGCGTCGCTCTTCCTCGCTATAGCTGATCGAAGTATCTACCACGAACTTAGTAATGAATCCTCCTATAATATGATCGAGCCAGTGATCAAAAACGCATGCAATCTTATCCTCCGATGCTTCTAATCTGCGCACCAACTCTAGGGTCCACACAATAGGTCCATCGAGCTTCCACCTTCCTTGGCTATCTGCTAGCTTCGTGATCCACTCGTATAGCTTAGTAGGGAAAGATGCGAAGAAAATTTCATGGATCTCTATGTATAGGTAGTAGTCTAACCACTCTTCCCTTGATAGTTGCAAATTCTCGTTCTCCTATGCTGCGAATTCATGAATTTTCTTGTCCAACCACCCTTCAATCTCTTTCTTAGTTGGATTTGAGTGATGTGACATCAGACATCTCTATGCAGATTTTGATCCCAGCAATGGAACCATTTGTTGGCTTGATGGGGCCTAACCCAGGTTTGGAGTTAATTAGCCAAACAAATCGTTGTACTATTGGCCCTTTCAGCAATAGCCCATGGAGCGCAAACTGAGGTCTCATCTGAAGCAGTATGGGGGGATGCTGGAACCAAGTTTCTACACCCTTGAGATGTCTAAGGGGTCAGTTTAGTCCAACTGTGAATACCTTCATGCAGGTCACTTCGTGCACTTTCCTGAGCTACAAGGCCTTTACGCTTTATTATACTTACCTTCGCGCAGCCCTAATCAGGGGCTGAGGTGATTTCGCATTGCTAAGATAGTGATCTGTGCTCTTTCCCTAAGTTACACTATAGGTCTTACTTATCTTCTTATAACTGTTAGTTAACTTCGCGTAAATAGATACTTATCCTATATTTGCTTATTCAACATATTCATATATGTTCGCACAACAAATAAATAGTAAACTTGCAATTCATACCCAATATACTTCAACGCATAAAATAGGAAACAATGCATAGAATGATAAAAAACTTCTCTATATTAATTTCTCCAATGGTTACAGACTTGACTCACCCTGCGCACTCAACTACAGGGGTTTGTGCACTTAGCTGTAGACTACTAGGCCTCTGTGCACTTAGTTGCATAGCCTTCTCCTACTTTACGACACAAACCATGATTCTACACTTCCATCAAGACCCAATTCATCATCATTAGGTCTTACATGCATCGATGTCCCTTTATAGTTAGAGCCTCGCTCTATTTATGCAATCCCATGTTCCGCAAACCATGGGTATAATTCTCAAGTTGACATTACATTACAAAAGTAAGGGCAGACAAACCTATGACTCAATTACAACTTCGCGCTTCGCACCGACACTTCGCGAAGTCTTTACATCGGATATAGTCAAAACTTGGGCTTTAAGCCCCAAAACTTACCTTGGGGGATCCCACGCCCAACATCATTTCCGCTATATTTCTCAGTCATCTGGGTATTAGCATATCCAAACCTTAGCTTCGTCATCTGCTTGTATTCATTACAGTCAATGAAGCTTTCCTTATGCGTACCCCACCAATAGGAAAACATGGTGCGTAGTGCCATTTCAAGTGCCTGGAATTGATGTTCCTCGTGCAACTCCCTTTCAAACTCATCCAAAGAAATATTAACATCATTTAAGCCATCGTAATGTGGAAGTTTCCTTACATCCATAGATATGTACCACAACAATTTTGTCATCATATTGCAACGTAGCTTAGAGACCTCATGCAACCTGTTCTGCTAGTGTTTGAGCTCTTCATTTGAGTCTAAGGTACAGTACTATCTCTATACCACGTGATCTTCCCATCTACAGTGGGATTGATCCAATCTTCACCACATGCAATAATATTGATGATTTGATCCAAATTATCATCCTCCTCATAGTTGTGGACAGGTTCAGTGTACCGTGCTCCTTTAGCAGGGTCTAGTGGCATAATAACCTTGAGTACCTTCTTTTCAAATGTCATCCTTCACTTCTTCATGTTAATTACTGCATCCATGTCAAAGGCCCAATCAATTTCTAGTAGTGTAGGGTAAGTATTATTGTCATCCACTATTTCGATTACCTCAAAGTCAGCCAATGCACTCGCTCCTTCAATGTCCATTGTTACCCCATACAGGCACCCCATAGGAATGATCTTCTGGTGATTGGCCTTATGTAGATGTATAGGACACCATTGTAGCATAGGTCTCCCCATCATTTCCCATGTCTACTTCAGTGGTACATTCACGTCAAAACCCAAATCCAGGATGACTTGGTCCATCTCATACTCCTAGATCTTCCCAATTAACATCGTCTCATGCCCAGTGTACTTCTTGTGTTTACCTATTTTCCTCACAATGCTTTGTTCTATAGGAATCTTAATTTTTACCGTGCAGTTTTCGATTAACTACTAAATCCCTTTGACTGCCTTCTGATCCCTTAACATCTTCATTCAAGTTTTGAGAAAGGTGGCCAACAATGAAGGATCCACATCTTGCACTTCACTGTTTCTAGTTGATTTCTCTTGACTCTTGGACATAGAAGCTTCAACAAAATTCTTCTTGGCCTCGATAAAAGTTTCTTTAGCTCATTTTACGTCAAAACCAATTTCCTTTTCGGCAACCTTGGGCACCGAGCCTTCGGTTTATGGCTACTTTTGCTTATCTTCTCCTGTGACCATACCACTACGTGTTTCGATATTAATATTACGGTCTTCTTCATGAGGCTCCGCCCTCTTCATCTAGATATTTTGCATAGGATGTGGGGTTTGCGTCTTCTTTTCTTTCATATTTTGGTATAAGTATCAAGCAACCTTCAATCACATGATCAAAATGTCTGCAATATTGATAAGATGGATGCATTAGGTTCTAATAGTGGCACACAAAATGTCCATACTCACCACAACTATAACAAGTAACTTGTCCACGACCTCTGCTAGCCCCTCCTCCTCTTCCTCTTCCATGACCTTGGAATCCTCCATATGCTACACCTGCGCCTTGATCCTGAGGCCAATTTTCCACCAGGATTCGATAGGTAGGGGTTCAATCCATGATTAATTCATAAATTCGACAATGGCATTCATCATGACCAATAGATTTGTAGAAATTGCAAAACAACTGCTGGGGGGACTATACAAACTTCTGTAATAGATAACAATTGTCTATCGCATGTTGTCCATTAACTTTACAAATAACACACCACAATGCTGCTTCTATGCTCAACCCAACAATATTTTCTAGCTTTAGGGGGACAAGCCTCCCCAATAAGATAATTATGATAAACTAGACAATGGTCCTTATCATGACTATTGCTCTTGCATTTCAAGCACCAAACTTATGCGTGAACATTAGGTTGGGCTTCCTTTCCCTTCTTTAGGCTTTGCAACTCCAGGTGTAGACTTGCTACCTGTGAGTGAATCTGTTCTAGTCTCATTTTTGTATCGTTTACTGACGAGGCTTCCAGTCTCATCACAATCTCCACAACTTCTTCATGTGTTGCTATCTTATGTGAGGAAAAAACAAATAAATGTACCAATCTTTGTGTTGATCATCTATTATGTTCATATTAGCCCTCCAAATTAGGAATTTTAGCCTCTGATCGAAATCCCATGAGGATTCATATACCCTTTGTTGTATCTTCTTCAACTCTGCAATAGATTGTGCCTGAGACTTAGGCTTTTTAAACTCACTTTTCAACACTTGCTGAGTCACTGCTAATGTCGCACTAGGTTTGTATCAACAATACTTGATATACCAAGTCAACACCCTATCCTGCAACGCTGTGACTAGATGTGCTTTATTTAGATTATCATCAGTGAGATCATGTGTTGTCCACACAACATTTGCAACAAACCAGAATTGCTCGGGGTCTTCGCTCCCTACCACTTTAAAGATCACCATATTCATTGTGTTTTCCATGTTGTTTGGAGTCCCCAATAGGTTTCTATCCATCATAGATAACTAAGTCTACCACCTTATATACTGTGATACATTGAACACAACATTCAAGGAGATTGGTTGTCGGACGTTAAGTCCTTGGTTTGCCAAGGTGTATATTGCAGCTCACAGTTGCTTGGTTATCCTTTATGACTACATTATGTTGGAAATAATATTGAGAGGGGGGGTGAATCAGTATTATTAGATCAATATAACTTTTTCATTTTCATATTAAGATTCATATACACTACTTCAGTTAAGACAAACCGCCTGTATAGGCAACTATGAGTAATGCAACAAGCGTATATCCAGTAAACTTATGATTCAGTTAGTTGATCCTTAATGAGTGCATCAGAACATTATTAACCATATAAATAGTAAACAGGAGCAGTAAAATAGAACAGATCATCACACACAAGAAGCACACATGAACACCATGATGTAAGGTGGAAACCTAATGTGGGTGAAAACCACCTGCTACAAGTCATCTCAATCTTCCTTTTAATAAGAAACTTCTTTTACAATGATTTTGTACTGGTGAAGTCTTATACCAGTACACAGGCTTCAACCTGTTGAAGGCTACAACCTTCCCTCATTTTCCAGACTCTCCTGGAAGGGAGCTACAGCCCCCTTAGCTCTTGTACTAGCCAATGTACTAGTACGTAGGCGCCAGCCTACAATCTTCTCTCATCCTCCATGGACCACATTTCATACATTTTCAAACTGGATGCTGCTGAAGCACAACACCATAATCTAAAGGCCATGTTTCATCCAATTTTCATACTGGACCCATCAATATCATTGAAGCACATAATCAATCAATACTAGCATCATCAATCTCTGAATCACCCAAGACTAAATTATTGAATCACTGAAAATCTATCAACAAAAATGTAGTCACCAAAACACATAGTAGAACACTGAACTCTATAACAGTATTCAGAACCAATTATAACTTTGTTGCACTTCCTAACTTTGGACATACCCAGATCATTTCATAAGGATAATACAAATATTAACAACCGGATCTAGTCCATTAGATCACATAAATATAAGTCATTATGATCCTGATCTATTATAGATCTCATCCATCAACATTGAAGCTAAACATAATCAACCAAACTAACTTGTACAAATAATTTCTCATTACACAACTACCAGACACCAATTCAGAACCCTGAACACTGTAGTAATAGATGAAATAGCTCAAACATATTTCAAGAAGGGTTCGCAACTTCACTAATCGAAACCTGTGGATATCCCCACTTCCGCCGTGTCGAGCCTGCAGACATCTGTACCTCCGCTGTCTGTGGCGTGCGCACCTCTGCACTTGCTTTGTGTTTGAACTGCGCACCTCTGCACCTACTCTCATGCCTACACTGTGCACCTCTGGGTATAGACAATTTATCAGTGTTCAATCATACTCTGGACTATCAGATTTATAGATCTGATCATGCGCCAAAGAGATCTCGACCCATCAGTAGATCCAACTTGTAATCTTCAGTTTTCTCCTTGATTGAAGTCTAACTCAACAACTGATCACCAATATTTCAAATCTTTCTCTTCTTAAGATATTCTTCCAACTTGTGTGTCCATCCACATGATCTCCTTTCCTTTTTATAGACTAGGCCTTTCTCAAACCATGGACCAAAACCATAGAGATCCAATACTAGGGACCGAAACCTAGGTTCAATACTTTCGATGAAAAAACCATGGACCAAAACCATAGGATCAAAACTATCGGACTAATACCATGGATCAACCATAATATTTCCCACGTGCATGCACTTTTCTCTACATGAAAGTGCGTGAACTTTAGGTTCGCACTTTTTGTTCAGAACACCTATAAGCATGTCCACACTTTGCGAATGACACTCCTACGCAACCTACCAATGTCCACACCTTTTGATCGGCACACTTGCAAAACCAAAAATAATATTGTTGCACTATAATCTGTCATCTAATTCCTTTGTCCTGCATCCCAAGTATTTTGTCACATCTGATATTTCTTCTGTAGACTCATCTAGTTATATATAAGTGAGTTGTTCTTCTATGAGAGGGCTTCCATCAAGTACAACATATGCATCATAATGCCAAAACATTACCCTCTTTATTTATTTATTTATTTTTTTGTTAATAAAATTTATTATCCAACGTGGAAGAAAACAAACCCCCTCCCCATCATTCACATAGAATGAAAAATAAGCCTCCTCTTCCTCCATAGGCTACTCCTAATTGTCATCCAAAGCATAAGAAAATGCAAGCTGCTGAATCAAGAACATTAGGAACTACTTCTAGCCCTCCACCCAATATTGATCAGTCATAATTATCTATCCCTCTGAGTTCCGAACCTAATATTACATCTATTCCTATTGGTGACATTGACATAACTAAAACAGATGTCCCCGAAACTTTATTACCCGAGGTCATTGAATTTGATCTCCCCAAGTCAAAAACTTTGTTTCCTGAGGTTATTTAACTTGGGGATCCTCAACCATCTATACCTGATTCATTGGTACCTTCCTCCTCTCTTTCTTTGTCTTAGACAAAACCAATATATCTTGTGCTTGACAATGAACCTCTTCTATACATACTTCTAAGTATCGAAGAGATTCCTCAAGAAGAGCCTCATCCTTATATTCTCGTTCATTGGGAAGGACTTTATTTTTTTTAGATAGATACTCTTCCATCTCTTCAACCTTAGACACAATCTCCTTTACTTGACTCTTTGGGACTACCGGAGGATTTCTTGCAGCATATTCATTCGAATTGTTAACCATGTCTAGAACTAATTCAAACTCCCAGCATGTGTCCACCGCTATGGTTAAGACATCAAGTGTCACTTCCTCATCCATGTTTGCAACATCACCAGAAAGTCATTTATATGGTGGCTCGTTCATTTGCCTGACTATCAATTGTTATCTGGTACCTTTTCTGGTGTGGCTTCCAATCCTTGGAGCTCTCGCATTTTGTTCAATTCTCAAATAATGTCTGGTACTTCTCTTATGAATGCCACATAGTATTATCCTCTTCCTTGATATACACCTATAATATAGAAGTAGGATGGCCCTTATATGAGTGGGAAAAGCTACCCTCAAGATCCCATCCTTCCTTATGTTGGGTACCCTCCATCTAGATCACAGTTGCCTCCATCATCCCCTCCTCCCATGGTAGGGAGGCAACTTTTTGTTGGTATACCTCAATCTGGTAACTCACCTTGTAATAGTCCTCCTTATCGTGTAATGGCTTCCAGTGTTTAGAAACATATCTTACCCTTTCAACCTAGTTCATTTTGGGATCGACTGTTGAATCCTCAAACTATATTGTCTTCATAAAAAAATTATACCTATCTATCAGAACCTCAACAAGATCGAATACAAGTGAGCCAAC
Organism: Pinus taeda; assembly: GCA_000404065.3. Classification (NCBI taxonomy): domain Eukaryota; kingdom Viridiplantae; phylum Streptophyta; class Pinopsida; order Pinales; family Pinaceae; genus Pinus; species Pinus taeda. The sequence goes on from APFE030133306.1 coordinate 44,342, forward strand.
CTTTAAAAATTGTTCCAATGGTGTTCGGTTCTCCCCAGATCCCAATTTGTCAACTTGTACAAGGTCCCTCACCTTCTCAATTGTTTGCGCAAGCTACTCATCACGTTTTGGTAGGTAAAATTATTCAAAATTTGGCACAGCCTCAATCAAACACGTAATAGGGGTTAATTCAAACCCCTATTGGGAAAAATTATAAATCACCTCCAAACTTAACCATTTCAGAAGCTTTATCACCATCCTAGGGCTGGGAAATAAACTCACTTGTATATTGGTTATTAGAATCCTCCATATTCTGGTAACCAATTTCTTTATTATCAGAAGCCTCCTTATCTAGGAATTAAAGTACCTATTGTCTAGCCTATCCCCTCGTATCCAAGTCATCCACCTTCATACTTTAATTGACAGTTTCCTTTTGTGGCTACTCCTGAATTATCGAATTTAACTCGGCTTAATAATGACCCCATTTCTCATTCACCATGGTGGGCTATTTTTCCCACTAAGTTGCCTTCTGATATCCCAAAATTCAATTGGAATCCTAGATAAGACTCGCTGACACATGTTATGACATATCATCTGTGGTGTTCATCTAACTCCCTTAATGATGATTAGGTTGGACTCTATCTTTTCCAACGAATAATTATAAGTACCGTATCTCAATGGAATATTGAGTTACCTAGAGTGTCATTTCATGGCTTCAACACTTTAACCACTACTTTCCTCACACATTTCCAGTTACCCATCAAATATGAAACTAGAGCAAAAATATTGACTTTCAAATATGAAACTAGAACAAAAATATTGACTTACTTTAAACAATCATAGTCTACTCACATTTGGGATCACCTTCATGAGAGGAGTTGCCATCATCAGTTGGTCAAGACTTATTTTCACAATTATTTTTTATCGGAATGGTTTGTCAAATCTCTATTATCTCCCATAATAGAAGACGTTGCCAAGTGTGGAGCCGTGACCAAAGAGAAAGTTATTTCTAGTGCTCAATATTTAGAACTAGTCTATACCCAATTAGGCACGCTCTATGATAAGATGCCAAATGCTCCGAGACCCTTAAATATTTTTCCTCCTCCACTTGGTAAACAATCTCATCCTGCTGATGGAATTATAGGTTCTTCTAGTTCACACTAGTGAGTAAACCATTTGGTATTTCTCTCATCACTTCTACACAAAACCATCCATCCCATCCACCCACAAATTATGCTTCTAAGATAAATGTCATATCATCTGATAAAGGAAAGTCTCAATAGCAACATGGAAGTAATAAGAAAGGTAAATCTAATAAAAAGTAAGAATCCTCACCGCAAGATAAATAAACAAATTCATCTTTTGATTATAAACAAAATCCTTGATACCCATGTTGGATTTGTATCACGGATCACTTTGCACGTGATTGTCTGCACCGTGTTGAAGTGACTCAATTTCTTAAATAATCCAATTCTCATGTTGTGCTGACCAACCCATTTCCTAATTAGAAGACTCATATGGTTGCCCAGGATGCTTCTTCCTCTAACTCATTTTTGATTCTTTCTTCCTCAAAGCTGAAATTCGATGTCATGGTGGCCACTCGGAATAAGGACTATTTTTATGTGAATCCACTGAATGGTTAGGCTATTGATCAACCTACCAAATTGGCACCATATTCATTTGATCATGTTCCACCTTTGGTTCCTATGAAATTCACTATCAAGCCTCTAAAGGGTGTTATCCATAAGTCTATGTTCAACCCTCATTCGCGAGTCCCTCAAAATAACAACGTAGTTGAAGACTTGGCTCAATATCCATCAACTATGCCGACTCTTGAGGTGTTGCAAAACTACCCCACCCAAAATAATACCTTTTTGTCAGCTATCATATGTTTGGATCCATTGGATTCCAACTTAGTGGGTTTCTCTCATGAAAAATACACCCCTTGACTTTTGCCTCAGTTAGATTTTATGATTTAGGTTGTTGTCCATAGTAAGAACATTCATAATTTTATTTTGGACGAGGGATCCTCGGCCTGCATCATGTCCTTGTCTTGTTGTAAGGTGATTGGTTCACCCCAATGGAGTTAATTGACCACCACATTAAAATCCTTTGATGGAAGTACATGCAAACCTTATGGGATTATGAATTCCCTCCAAGTGGAATTAGGCAGAAAAGTCATCTCTATTGAAGTATAAGTTATCAAAGAACATCTGCTTTATAATATTCTACTAGGACATACATTGGTTTATGCTATGGCTTCCATCATTTCAACTTCCTTATGCATGATCACCTTTCCCCATAAAGGTGGGATCATCACCATAGATAACCTCACCTTTTTTGCCTTTGATTCCAATGTTACTGGAAGTGTCCCTCTTGTAGGGGAAGGTCTACATTCCTATTAGCATGCCAGAGTTGGTTTGTTGAAGTATTTATTGCTTATGGAAACATTTTCACTACCTCCCCCTCTCCTTCCCAGCTCCTCCCCTTCAGTTTCTGATATCAACATGATATCATCCTCTACGATCTTGGATAATCCATGGATTGTAATGAAACTGACATAAAAAATTTTTGGTGACCAAATGTTGCTTACCCCTATTAAGAAAGATTATGAATCCATCTACTTGGCTTGTGCATCCCATACTCTTTCTTCAATTAATTGCGTAGATTGATCACTGGATTATGACATGCCCTCTTATCCTTTCTTACATACATTCTCTACTGAAGAAAGAATCATGGAGATCATGATGTTAGATGATGCATCATGGGATTAACATCATCATTATTTCTCCTTTCCAGATACCATTAAAGAAAATATCAGTTCGATGTACCTACCTAATTTTTTCAAACACTTTATGAATTATGTCTCCATTAATGAGATTGACTCTCAAAATAACCTTTCAAATATCGAAGAAACAATTCCTCTCGTTATTTTGATTAAACTATTAATAGTCAAAAATTTATACATGAAAGCATCTCATTCTTCATCTAAAATTGATATTTATCGAGTACTTTTTCATGAGTTCAGAGATGTCTTTTATTGGACATATGAAAAAATGTCAGGTATCAACCTAAACATAGTGTTGCATGAAATCAAAGCATACCCTGAAACCAAACCCATCTGGTAGTGCCTCTATCTAGTCCATCCCAAGAAGCATACTAGGATAAAATTTGAAATCAAAAAGCTTCTTTGGGTTGGTTTCATATACCCAGTTCCTTTAACTAATTAGGTATCGAACATTGTCCCTGTCATGAAGAAACATGGCACAATCAAAGCATGTTTCGCTTATTAGGACGTAAATTGAGCTCGTCTGAAAGACAACTACCCAACCCTATTTATTGACCAGATTGTTGATGAATGCATTGGATTTGAGATTTATTTTTTTATGGATGGATTCTTGGGCTATAATCAAATCAACATTCTCCTGACAAACCAACCTAAAACCACATTTATTTGTCTCTAGGGTACTTTTCCTTATAGAAATATCCCTCTCAGTTTAAATAATGCAAGGGTCACGTTCCAACGTGTGATGGATTACGCTCTCCATGACATCAAGCATATCGTGCAACCCTATCTGGATGACCTCCAAACTCACTCCAAGCATCAGTTTGATCACCCCATGCATTTAAGGGCCATTTTACTTTGTTTTAGACATATTCAACTTAACCCACACAAATGTGTGATCTGTGTTGGTTCTAGTTGACTCCTTCGTTTTATCATTTCGAAACAAGGAATTTGTCTTGACCCTTTAAAAGTCCAGGAAATCATTGACTTGCATGGGCCTTCCTCCCTCATTCAGTTACAAAGAATCCAAGGGAAAGTTATCTTTTTGAGGAGGTTCGTCCCTAACTATGTTGAACTAACTGAAGGATTTACTCACTTACTGGAAAAGGGGATTCCCTTCCATTGGGATGACACTGCACAAAAAGCGTTTGATGCCTTAAAATATGTACTAGTTCGAGCATCTCTCTTATATCCCCCTGACTATCAACACAACTATTTCCTATTCCTTGTTGTCACCATCTCTATTATAACTATGGTGTTGGTCCAAGAAGATGATATGGGGACTAAACATCCCATTTATTATCTGTTTCAGAACCTCAATGATACCAAAATCCACTATAATCATGTAAAAAAGTTGGATTTGGCAGCCGCTCAACTCATCTATATATTTCGCCATCACATCTTGCTTCACAAAAATACAGTCATTTCAAATTACAACCCTATGACATACATATTTTCATGTCAATTGCTAGGGGGGAAATAATCCAAGTGGATAATTATTCTCCAAGAGTTTTACCTGGAATTCATCAAATCCAAGTCGAAGAAATCCTTAGTTTTTGTTAAGCTAATGTGCGATCTCCCTTCCCTTGATGTTGAATCTACATCTGAAGATTCCATCGCAGATGAGTCATTATTTATGATCTCATCATCTAACATCTAGTATGCATATTTTCTGATTTATCTCCAGACCCAGACATTCTGACCTAATATCTCTCACTCAAAGCAGTAATGTATCCAGTACCAAGCCTGAAATTATGTGATTATCAGCAACACCCTTTACCATCACGGTATCAATATGATTTTACGGAGGTGCCTCAATCTCGAGGATGTCGAGAAAGTCCATAATGAATGCCACTTAAGGGCATGAGACAAACATTTATCTGGTTATGCTACTATGCAAAAGATCTTACGAGCTAGTTACTTTTTCCCCTCCAATATTCGCGACTGTATCCTCATAGTCCAGAAGTGTCATGTGCGCCAGATCTATGATAATAAAATCCATGCTCCACCTGTTCTGTTGCATCCTAGTGTCATTGTTGTTCCCTTTGCAAAATGGAGTATCTACTTTCTAACATGTAACCCTCACTAGTATGGGGGGAATGTCTATATTATTGTCCCTATTGACTACTTTACTAAGTGGGTTGAAGCAATGCCTACATTCAATAACACTGGCGAAACGGATGCATACGTTTTATTCAACCACATGATTTCTAGGTTTGGTGTTCCACAAGCAATAGTAGTGGATCACAAGAAGCACTTTCAAAATCATATGATGATTGAATTAGCTTCCAAATTGGGACTTTCACATGAAAAATCCACTCCCTATTATCCCCAGGCTAATGGAAAGGTTGAGGCAATTAACAAATTTCTTAATACTATGCTTCAATGCAATATAGGGGTCCATAAATCAGACTAGCACCTACTTCTCTATGCTTCCTTGTGGGCATACCAAATATCAGTTAGGAATGTTATCAGACTCACACCCTTCTAGTTGGTGTATGGTCTGGAAGTGATCCTCCCCGTTGAATGTGAAACTTCATCACTCAAAATAGCTATCGAACTTCTTCCTACTACTTCTGTGGCGCAGGAGTGTCTTTTACATCTAACTCATTTTGATGAAACCCAACATGATGCCATGTTAGCCAATAAAGCTCATAAAAGACACATCAAAGCACAATATGACAAAAGTGTCAATCCTAGAGTCTTCTCGGAAGGAGATCTGGTTCTTTTATATGATGAGGAGGTCAAGAAGTTAGGTCTAGGAAGTTTTCAGCCTATGTGGCTAGGCCCATACATTGTCAAGAAAGTCCTCAGAAAAGGAGCTTATGAGTTAGTAGACCTCGATGGAGTTCCATAGGCACAACTTAGTGTTGGGTTGTACCTCAAAAAATACTATGCTTGATCACATGTATAGTACACTGTGTAGATATTGTCTATAGGTGTGTTGAGTGTGCTTATAGTGTATTTTTCATAGTTTCTCATGGTTTATGTTGATTATTTTAACTTTTGTATTGCAGATGTTTTCCTCTCTTGAATAGTATATTAATTATGCCAATGGTTCTATCCATAGTACTTGGAACCTATCCTCCACATCCTAGGTTATCTTTGCTCCAAATGGAAAGCCAGTGAGCATGCAAGAGATTTTCGTTGGTCATTATACTAACAACATTGTTGAGTATAGAACAATGTTTGAGCTACTATCCAATTCTATTTCACATGGTATATTTCGTATAATCATCAGGCTTTACTCACCGCTTATAGCACTACAACTCGCTAATATCTATTCAGTGAGAAATCCCACCATCCTTCGCATGGTTTTGAGAGTGTATCTTCTTGAAAGACATTTCGAATTCATATGATATGAACATATTTCTAGAAATATTAACACATTAGTAGATTCCCTAGCTAATTTGGTTTTATATCGACATTTTCATCGAATGTAAAAAACTACCAATTCAAATCACATCATATTGAAAGTAGAATAGGAACTAGGAAACACTAAATATATCTATATCTAAATCTCTCTCTCTCTCTCTCTCTCTCTCTTCTCTCTCTCTTCTCCTCTCTCTCTCTCTCTCTCTCTCTCTCTCTCTCTATATATTATATATATATATATATATATATTAAGTTTGGTTTTACAAAACATGTGCGCAAGACACATATGGCTAGATTGCCCATATAAAAACTACATGCAAAACATATAACTAGACAAATTAGTGGTGTTCATGATAAAATGACATTACATGAGCTATCCTACATAGTAATCAACCAATATGACTAGGCTTTCCAATTATGTGTCACTAAATTCACAATGGAAGTTGATCAACCATAGTCTCATCAATCCTATGTGTTAGTCCCTCCATGTGGTGCTCCACCTCTGATAGGATCTCAGCTACCTCAAGACTTTGTAGCACATCATGTCCTGCAACAATGGCCTATATTAGTCCCACTACCTCCTCTTGTGGTTGTCTCTTTGTACAACAGAGATACGTAGCACCTACTAGTCGAATGGTCCAATATGTGCATGAAAACATCAAATAGTTTAGCCTTGGGAACATCTAAAAACACAAAAAAAAATTGCAAAACTTTCAAAAACTTGATGGTCAAAATATCTTAGCTGAAGCATCCCATTGCTCACCCTCAGGAAACTTGAGCTTAAGATCATCACAAAAATCCTTCCCTATGTAAGGATAATCACCAATAATGATGAACTGTTTGCTCAACCACCCAAAAAAGGCCAGTGAAAATATGATCACTGATCGGCTTGCATGTTGGCTCATGTGGTCTATCCACCTCCTCATCTATGGGTTCCTCAGATCGATGGGCTTGAGTACAATCTGTTGAGGCTGCAATAATGGAACCCCCTGCAGAGAAAAATGGTCTAAGATTTCCCCATAGCTAAATTTCTTCAACTTCCCCTCCTTTTCTTTAGTAGCTTGTTCCTTCAAATTAACCAAGACACCCTCACTCTGTTTGAATATTGTCGGCTCTAGACACTTTATCCTATACTGCATGTATGACCTGCTAGCTACCTGTAGTGTTGAACTACCTGCCAATCTTGCAATAATAAACAAGATCATTCTCAAAGGTAATTGGGTTACATCCTTTATGCTGATCTTTCCATCCCTAGTAAGAAGGGCTCAAGTTCTGCAATAGGTAGCGATATAGTATTTCACCATCTCACCAACACTTCTTACACCTAGAAGAGAGATGAGGGCACTTCTCTTTAACAATCATGTTAGAAAGTAAATATCCTCTACCTGTATCTTGAGTATATTCTCCCCAAACCTAAATGTCTATGCCTGAATATCCCATGAATGGAAAAGGTATTTCAACAACTCTATCAATTTCTTCATACCAGGAAGCCAAAAGAACTTCAATAACCCACAATTTTTTAGCATCTAGATGATAGAAGGGTCATTTTCTACATTCAAATATCATTCCTCATGTTCTCTTTCTCTCCAAATTAATGCCTTTTTGTGCTAATGGGTACCTGAAACATCAACAAGGAATCCATTAAGCTCTTTCCCATCCAAAAAACTTGAAAAAAATTGAGGCGAAATTGAAAAAAACTTGGAGAAATGTGCCTGACGCACCCCAACAGTGTTTACTGGAGTTTTACATGTCTACCTAGGTGCAACATAGTTTTTGACATGTGGACCGGGGGGGGGGGGGGGGGGCGGGGGGGGGGCGGGCATGATTAGTCATAGGGATTTTTTTATAAACCCTAGGGGCCTCAAAACCTTAAAAGTTTTGCATGAAAACACAAAAAATTAAGTGTGAAAAGAGAGAAAACATTTTTAGTTCCTACCTAGAAGCAACGACAATCATAATGGTTCCTTGGATTGGCCACAATCAGCTGCAAAAGATCAAGGGAAAAAGGGATCCAAAATACTCACTGTTGAAGGTAAAATGTGAAATTGTAAAAATGAGAAGTCATTTTGAATGTTTATGATCATATTCTCATTATTTTATTCACTTTTAGTATTTTGACCTAGATATGCTTCATTTTTACTATGAAATAGGTATGTTTAATCCTTCTAGTGGTGTTTTGAGAAGGTAGACAATTGTTAGCAGGTTTTCATTATGTTTTGAATAGGCTACTTTGACCATAGAGCATATTGTTATCTCTTTTTTGGTCTCTATAAACATATGAAAAAGGAACTCCCCTAGAGTCCTCTTTCAGCTCTTTTCAAACTCCCAAAATATGAAAGGATTTTAAGCACTTGTCTTTTTGAACTCCTAAAAGTAAATGAAAAGATGTCTACTCTGTATAAGTTTATCCCTTTTTTGGACTGAGATAGACTAGCTACAAGAAAGGAACCTTAGTTGAACATGGCCAAGAGGTTCTCTTGGGTATTGTTTTCTACCTTTTCAGGCCTAAGGGACTACCTACAGAAAGGGACATTTTGATTCTTTTTTTTCCCTTTTTTCAAACTCTCTAAGCATGAAAAAGATGTTGAGTTTTTCCTTCGTTGGACTCCTTAAAACATCAAACAGTGATGGATTCATCGATCATGATGGGGCCGAACCACTCCATCTCAGTGTTCCTTAAATATACTCATAGGGATTCATTTAATGGATGAGCTTATAGATCAAGCATATGTTATCCTCCTCAAGCTTGTTAAAATATAAAGAGGTACTGACCAGTATGGTTTGGGAAATAGGGAAAACAATGGATTCCATTTTTCTAATGGCACCGAGTCACTATTGAACATGACACTCCTCCACTTCATCGCCATGGCTGTTGGGTTGGGTAATATGCTTGTCTTTTGTTTATCATATAGTTTTCAGAGCCTCTATTTTGGTTTTGGGTCAATGTTGGCAACTCCATTCAATGTTGCTAGTGCATTCAAGAGAATTCATTCATTTGATCTCTGCTGAAATACTCTTTATCATTCATTTCATGTTTGAATTTCTTGATCTAGTTCCATATTATCATCATTCTGATCATTTTGTCTCAATCAAGATACCTATTTTGTGTCGTTGATGGGGGATACATCAAGGCCCTCCTGTGATGGGTCACTTCCTATCGAAATTAGCACATCATCTAGGAAGTTGACTTAGAAACACACCTTTGGTTCCTTCGGGCTTACATACATTAATGAAAATTTTCCTCACTCTCAATGATATGTTTACATCAATGGCCTTCAACCGAAATTTTATATGTAGTGTTTGACATCAACTCATTTATTCACACCATATTAATTCTACCATAGTACCTTGAGAACCATTAACATCATCATTGGTTTCTCTCTCATCTGTTAATGACTTACATTATTGGTCGATAATTATATGGCGTCTACCATGTTTGATTCCATCTCATTGATTCACATGGTTAGAATCGTACATTGGTTGGTCTTGTGAATGAGATAAAAGACCTCGGATCTAGTTTCATCCATCCAAGTTGCAATTTCAAGAGTTATATAAAGATCACAATGTATGATTGTCATGATCATATAGACTATCAGGCAGTCATGGGTCCATCAGTTACATCCGTGGACACATATTTTGATTATTGTACATGTTATGTTAACTTATGCGCTAAGTATGGGTATGCCTCCCTCAGCAAACAAAGATGACATGTCATAAATGTATTGTAACAGATGAAGCTCACCAGTTGTCTTTGATCCCAGCTTGTCACAAAGTAAAGCACTTCAGTCATCATTCATTACCTCCAACTTTGCGCTTTAGGGGGAATTCTATTATAGGCCATTTTTCCACATCCATTTAGTGATCCTCCTAATGGGATCAATCAACATACTATTCCCCCTTGTCATTGTCTTGCACAAATCCCCAAGCATGTTCCCTTCATCCCCTACAATTTCAACCCTAAACTACATCATCGAAACCAATTTGAGGACCAATGCTCCCTATAAGCCTACTAGGGTGTGTTCACCTACATGTTGCTCCAATATGGCCTATGTTGGTCACCAATAGTTTTCTCCACTTTGCACCTGTGTTGGTTCTAGAAATCTAGGAGAATGATCGGGATTCTAAAAGTTTCTCCTTCTAGGAGTTTCTAGAATTGTTTTTAACTACTTACCTTGGATAAACCATTTAGATCCTATCCTTCCCTAGTTTGGAGTTTTCAGCACTTATTCTTTGATCCTATCCCTCCATCAAAGCTGGATATCTTACCCTAGATTGGTAATTGGATAAGAACTCCCATCTTACCCTACTTCTCTATATATTCCCAGCCTTCTATGTGGTTGGGGGTTGGATTTTGGAGAGTGATTATGCCCTTATGTTGATGTACTGAGTGGTTATCATCTCATGCATTTAGGGTGATTTGAGGTGAATATTGTGACAAGGAAAGAAGAATTAGACAACTTGAATTATCTCTTCTACAAGATCAACTATTACTTATGGTTGTAATCTCCTTGCTATGCAAGCTCTAATTTTGGCATTCAGATCTAGAATTGGAGATTCCAAGCTAAAGGAGAGAAGTGTGTCAAGGATTCTAGGTAGGCCTCACTCTATCATCTATTTAATTTAAGGAAAAGAATTTTGTTCCTTGTATCTCTATTGTTCTTGGTTAGCCACTAACCTAGGGGAGATACTTTATTCTGCAATCGTAAATCCTATATAACACTTACTATTGACTCAACCATGGAGCCTGATGTTATATGGAAAATTGTCTCTTACATAAAGAAGTGAATCCTCTAGATCTATTGGTTTGATCTAGAAACAATAAGAACAAAATGATTTTGTTTTCCTTAAATAAATTAGAAAATGGAGGAGAAATACTACCTGAATCCAATGCAAGTCCTCCTCTTCTCTTGGCTTGTAACCTTTAGCTCTAGCTCTAATTACTATAAATGGGGACTATGCAAAAAATACAAAAATCAATTGTACTACGAGGCATACATATCATAGAATAATATCTCTAATCGATGAGTCAAAAGGGAATTGAAATACATAAGAATCAAATAGGCACAAGTATAGGAAAACCAATCTTTTTGTATTAATGAAATGTAGGAGAAGAATACAATCCTTTTGAAGTTCTTGACAATGTAGATGTCTCCAACCAAAACTTGTCTTTCCTTAGCCACAAAACAAGATTTCAATCTCAAGTCAATGATGGTAATGGATCCATAGGTGAAAATTAGTAGCATCACAGCATAACTGAGTGTATCTAAAATCCAACCCAAACTCTATGGGAGGTAGTGAATTTATAGGGAAAATAGGGTAGTTTTGGTTTTACCAATCTAGGACTTAGATTCACATATGAGGGAGGATATGCTATAGGAATAAAAGATAAGACCTATAGGTTAATATTTCAAGGTCCCAATCGTAAATGGTTAAAACTACCATAGAAGCTTATGGAAAGAGAAGATTCGTAATTGTTTTTTATTTTTCCTGAAATTCTAGAAAAATCACACCTACAACAAAGGTAACCTCTGTTGATCAGTGCATGTGACCTATTATGCAACATGCAACCATTATAGGTGGCATAGAAGGTAGGGTGTGATGGGCTTCAAGATTTTCAAAGGGATAATGACAAGGTGTCAAGGATGTTGATTGATCTAGTTTCTAGGCCATTTAAGTGAATGCGATAAAATGACCTGTGAGAGATTCCCCCCCCAAAGTAAAAAGTCATAAGCGGTGGTTGAAGATTGAAGTGCTTTACTTTGTGAGAAGTCCAAATCAAGAAAAGATTGAGATCATCATCTGTTATAATACATAATCATCACGATATCATTGTTGAGGTAGGCATACCCATACTCAACATATAAGTCAATATTACATGTACAATGACCAAACATCTCGTCCACTAATGAAAAATGGTGGACCTATGCTTTGATGACTTTCTAAACAATCATAGCCATCATACACTGTGATCTAGTATGAATCCCAAAATTGTAGCCTGGATGGATGAAATTAGATCCATGGTATTCTACCTCGTCACTGGATAGTGCAAGTCTAACCACGTGAATAAATGAGCTAGATTCGAACACTGTAGACACCATCTAGTTACCGCCCAATGATGTAAGTCATTAACATATGTGAGAGGAACCACCGATAATGATAATGGCTCTTAGGATACTAGAGTATAATCTATGTAGTGTGAATAAATGAGTTGCAGTCGAACACAACATAGAATCTTTTAGTTGAAGGCAAATGATAAGAACTTGTCACTAAAAGAGAGGAAACTTGCCATTGAGGTATGCAAGTTTCAAGGCATTTAAGGGATTTTCTAAGTCAACTTCTTGGATAATTAGCTAATTTCGATAGGAAGTGACCCATTGCAAGAGAGCCTTGATGTATCCCCCATCAAAGACATGAAACGGGTATCAATATTTGAGATAGAATGTAGTGATGTAGAGTTGGTTAATGAGCGGTAGCCATGAAGTAAGGCTTAAGGGTATTGTATAATATGTTAATTGATGGTGGAAATTCTCTTGAACATATTAGTGACACTTAATGGATTTCAAAGAATTGACTCAAAAACCCATGATGAAGGTGACATCAATATTTAGGAAAGTAGATTACACAACTCAAAGTAGTCACAAAAATGAAGTGAAAGAGTGTCATGTTCAAGAGGGACTCGCTGCTATTAATAGGTAAAATGTCCCAATTTCCCAATTTCCCAACCATTTCTAGCTAGTACCTCTTTATTTTTGACAAGCTCGATGACGATAACATATTCTTGATCTATAAGTTCATCCTTCATACAATCCTTCTAACTATTTTTAAAGAACCTTGAGAAGGAGTGGTTCAGTATCATCATTCTTAATGAGTCCATTGTTGTGTAATAGTTTTATGAGTTCGGTGAAGGTGTAACTTGAATCCTTTTCATGTTTAGAGATTTCGAAAAACAGGCTAAAAAGAAAACTCCAAAGGTTCATTTTCATAAATTTAGTCTCTTGATTTCGAAAAGGTTTAAAACAATACTCAATAGAACCTTATAGTCATGTTCAACTAAAGTATTCCTTTTCATAAATAGTCTATCCAAATCTAAAAAATGGTTAAACTTATACCTGGTAGACATGTTTACATTTACTTTAACGAGTTCGAAAAGACAAGTGCTTGACAATATTTTCATGGTTTGGGAGCCTGAAAAGAGCTGAAAGAGGACTCTAATCAGTTCCATTTTCTTAGGTTTAATGAGCGTAAAAAAAGTTATAAAGTGTACTAATTCATCGAAATGACTTGTATTTGGCTCATAATCTGCATTACATTTTTCAATTAATATTTAACATGATCAGAACATCACAACAAGATTAAAAATATATGAGATATGGTAAAAATTAGGTGAAAATATTAAAAAATATTAAAAGACATTAAAATAATGATTTATTTGACCATAAATAGTGAAATGAAATTAATTTTTTACCATTTTCATTTTTACCAAGTTGAGAGAGCTCTAAGTGGGTTTTTACCTTCAATCCTCAATAGTTGATTGCAGCCAATCCAGTGGAAAATTTTGAGTACCGTAAGTTTTGATAAGAGATCTATCTTTTCTTTTCATTTTTAGGGTTACTATTTATCATTTCATGAATCTTTTAGGACATTTTTTCAGTTTGTATGTCTAAAAACTTTCCCTTGACCCATCGCACCCTCCCTATATCATGAGGTGGAATGGGAAAAAAATATAACACTAGGAAAGGCGAGTCAATGCAGTCAACAATCTGAGTGAGTGCAATGGGTACCTTTCTCCAAGAAAGAGATAGTGTGATGCATGCAGAGGGTTTTGAAAAATTGTTTTTGAGTGATTTTTCTACCGAAGGTTTTTTAAATTATATAACTTATGTGTGTTTTCATGTCATTTTGTAGACATTCACTAGAGAGAAATGGATCTGACCTAGATAGAAATAATTCATGAGGCTTAAGACATGATTGTTGCTAGTGACCCAACAATAGTTCAGGATTTGAGAAGCTCTTGGCTTCTCAAGTTTTTCATGATTCTTGGCATGAGGGCCCGGTTAGTGTTACTAGAGTATTTTTTCAAATGCTTGGATGTACAAGGACATTACTTCAGGTTTGGGGTATATACTATCATAATAGATGTTGAGGACATCTGCTTCCTGATAGGTCTATCATAGAGATGAGTCCCCATTTAGTTATCTAGTTTCAGAGAGGTGGGGAGATAGTGAAGGATTACATTACTATTCATTGTCAACCTTGAGCTAAAAAAACCAAGGATGGGAGGTTTGAGATAAAGGATGTGGTATGACTTCCTCTCAAGATGATCCTTGTCACTATTACTCAACTAGTTAGTAGTTTTGATTTGCATTTAGCCACCAAGACTCAAATATAGTATGCTTTAGAGTGCTCAAAGTCAATATTGTTTAACTAGTGTGAAGGGGTTCTAGCAAAACAAAAGGAATAGCTGAATCAGGAAAATATAGGGCGAATAAACAACTTTGGATATGATTATATCATTGTATCCTTTTCCTTAGACAGGATATGATTACGTCATCCTTGACAGATATCTTGTAAGTTTCCAAGACCTAGAGTACCTTGCATGAGGAAATGGTTAGATTTGATGTCTCATGATGGGGGCATGCCTATGATGAGTTTTACCCCTACCTTCTTCAGATGGATGCTAAAGTAGCTAATCATGATTGAGAAATACCCATATGTTGGAGTTTATTTCTATGGAGACTCATAGCTTGTCTTAACCTAAAGTAGAGAAATGAGGTGATGCAAGTAAACAAAGTCATCTTGAATATGTTTAGTGTTTTGGATTTTATAATTTTTTTTTTATGTATCATAGATTGACTATTGGGTTCTTACATGCAAATATTGTAACTGTCCGACCGATAGGCATGTCACCTATTCATCACTGAGCACAACCACATCTTCTTAAGGCTGATACTACAGGGATAAAGGAGGAGATGGGTGAACCTAACAATGTGGATATACTCACCAAGTTTGAGCATCATCTTGAGGGTTTGACCCACAGTGTACTGGATAGGGGGATTAACAAGGTCCTTATCTGTATGTAGCAATACACTTTAGGAGTTCCAGAGTTTATTAGTCATCTTCTATGCAAGGTTGCTTGGGCGATTGTATACTATTAGGAGCATCATAGGGATTAGTCGCCTAAAAGGATTTTGAGTCATATTTTATCTTCATGTATTTTGATATTATAGGCCATGTGGCCATATGCGTCTTAATTTTTTTCTTTTGTAAAACAAAACTTTATATTCAATTTTCTATCTATGGATGTCTTCTTCTTTTATTCCACTCTCTTGCACAATATATGATAATGATTTGTGTATTTACATATGTTGTAAATGTATGTCCAATACATAATTTTCTAATGCATCTATTGATGTATTAACACTCCTAGGAACATGTTGATATTGGATGTAATCAAAGTGTCATTCTAAGAGACAAACCCTTAAAAACATGCATAATAAAGTTATACTCTTGACTGAATAAATGTTATTTAAATGTTGTACCACAAGATGTGAATGCCACATGAAATAACAATAGATAATAATTTGGTCACTGAACTATATTCAACAATGTTATTAGTCGAGAAACTGATACAAATCCCTTGTAGACTCACTAACTCATCATTGGGAGCATATATTTCACACACTCTAGAAGAAATATTTTGAGTACTATGACTAGCGCCATCAGCATAACCAATATATATCTAAGGGAACATTGACATCTATAAATCAAATGAAGTTCAAGATGAGCAGAGGCGGTAGATAACTATAGGAAACCACACTATAAACTCATTGGAAAACCTATACATTATGTACACAATGAATATGTATAAGATATCTTGATTCTTAAGCATAATATTTTATCGAGTACAACCCATTTCAGGGTGTGTTGGCTTAGCAGGCCCTAACCTAGGTTCAGCGTTAGTCAGCCAAACAAATCCCTACACTACTGGCCCTTTCGGCATCATTCCATGGAGCACGAAATGAAGTCTCACCCAAAGCAATATGGGGAGATGTTGGAACCAAGTTTCCACACCCTGATATGGTCGCGATATCATTTTATACCCCCTACTCCTACCTTCGTGTAGGTCGCTAAGCCTTAGGTCTTATCGATCTACCATCTATTCCTCCCTTCAGTACCTCCACGAAGGTGTATGATTGACCTTCGCGCAGCCCTAACTGGTGGTTCAGGTACTTTCGCACCGCTATGATGATGTATTATATAGGTTCCCAAGTTATCTCAAGTGCCTTACTTATTTTACCAATCAATTACAGTTAGCATCACGTAAACTGATATTCTTACTTACATTCAATTAATAGATATAATCACATACATTCGCACATCAAATAAACATTGTAAAATAAGCCCAGATCGTAATATAATCAGATGCATTAATAGAGACTAATTACACAGTAATTACAGAATACTTCTCTTTATTGATATCTTCTAGTTTAATACAGACTCTATCCACCTTGCACACATAGTTGCAAGGGTCCACGCACTGAGCTGCAGAATTCTACCCTAGGCCTCTGCGCACTTAGCTGCAGAGCCTCTACCTATGCTAAGACCCGAAAACACCTAGACTTCAACTCTACATCGCTACTTAGTCTTTGCTCTTCATTTTTCTAACTACTTGGAGCTTACTTAGCTCCTTGGTATACAATCCCATGGTCCATGAACCATGGGTAGGTCTTTATAGTTGACTTAACACTTTACAAAATAAGGTGTTGAGCCTCAACCTTGCACCTTCCTACACACCCTCTTAACCCTCATACTCCACTCACTTCACTCATCCAGTGGTTGAATCATTGCATTATAGTTTAAAAAGGACTGTTTATATGGTTTTCTAACTATACTGATGTCTGTTGTTTGGTTTAGTCTTTTGTTCATGCAGCTGCGGAAACTTGTCAATTTCCGTAGCCAGCACAGGTTTCCGCAGCCCGCATAGGATTCCGCAGCCATTTTGTTAAAGGTTGTGCTCCAGGTGTCTTCTGAAGGAACGGGCTATTTGGGCAAGCTCCAGATGTCATGTACATGGATCGTGTCCCTTCGAACCGGCCAAATCATCATTTTGAGGCCGCGGTCAACCAAAGTCAAAGACGTGGCCAACCAAAGAGTCCAGCGGTGGCACGATACTGTTAAAGGCACGTGAATGATACGTGGCCTAGTTCCCAGCTCATGGAGGCTCCAGCGCACCTCAGGATCGTTCTTGAACAACGAATCTAATAGCCAACCACTCCAGGATTTAAGAAGCATAACGACAGTTACACTAGATCTCGGCTCATGAGATCTACGTGTCTATGGCACACAGTTAATAGCCTAAGTAGTTGATTAGTTAACTGTAGGACTTTTACATTATAAATAACGCGTTTTCAAACGCTGTAAAGAGACTTTTGGATGCATAGAATTTCTGAACTGTTATGTAATTTCCGCACGCTGTTGGTTATATCACCCCACTGTTTTATATGTTGCTGATTTGAATACATGAGTAGACCTTTCTAAAGATAGTCTTGTGATCATTTGATTGGTTGAAGTGGCAGAGGGCCCCTACATACTGAAGCCCTGTAAAGTATTTGTTTAATTTCATTATGCTTTTGTTTTGTCATTAGTTTGTACATAATATGTTTTGATTTATGTTTCTGTTGTTTATATCTTTGTCTTTATAAACTGATCAGTGCTTTTTGCAGGTTCTTTTAGGCAGCCTGGGCAATCTTTTATTTTCTTTAATAACTTTTGGCATATGTGATCATCTTGTCCTTCCTGCTAACCTTTATTTTTTGCAATTTACATTCAGCATTGTCCTTTTCAAATTGTTATTTGTTTATTTCTTTTTCTACTAAATTAGATGTCATACTACTTAATAATTTTATGATTTCTTTCTGTGGTCAAATGACTATATCAGCAAGAGATCAGAAGATCATTAACTGTGGTGTGATTTAAGTGTCATATTACTTACTCATAGTTGTTTTCCATAAAGTAGATTGAGCTGAATGGTAAAGAACTAAAGGAGTCTAAGTAGTGTGATTAATTTCTTTTTACATTTAGTTATCATATTGCTTGTTATATTCATGATTACTTCCCCAAGGTATATTCAGCTGAGGGGTAAAGGATTTGAAGAATTCAAGTAGTGTGATTAGTTTCCTTATGCAATTTATTTTCTTGAACAGTTAAATATCATATTGCTTGTTATGCTCATGATTACTTCCCTAAGGTAGATTGAGCCAAGGGGCAAAGGATCTAAAAAGCTCAAGTAGTTTGAATTAGCTGCTTTATTTTAAGTTTGAGTTGTTTTTCAACTTTTTGCTTTCTTTTCATTTTCAGCAGCAAGGATACTGGGCCATTGCCATTAGTTCGCTTTTTGATGCATTTTGTTTTCTCCTAAGGATTGGTTTCATTTCAGTTAGTGTAAAGCTTTCTTTTGAGCATTTTTCAAGCATAGAAATCATAACCATTTACACTCCACACACTTCACACTTCACTTTCATCACCACACATCAAGAAAAGAATAAAATCCAAAAACAAACTAAAAATCTTAAAATGACAAAAACCTAAGAAAATGGTTATCTAAGTACATATAGTACACCTCACTTCGTCAGTTTACGAACCCTGTGTTGACAATATAAATAACAATTTAGATCACACTAAATTGACCAAACAATTACCTCTAATTGTGTCCACAATTTACCGTTCTCACATCAAATCCATGAGTCGAAATATTCAACTTATGTAATAACAACAACATAGTTATTCACTTATTTCTCTAGCATTATATGGCCTTCTCTGTTGTTACAATTTCTACTTATTGATCAAGTGGAAAACATCTTCAACAACTATCTAAAGAATAGATATGAGATCATGTTCTTTCAAAGGAATGTTCCTGAGAAACGTTGTATCAAATAATGATTGTTAATATAGCTCATCAAGGATTTCATAAGGACCCTTTCACAGATAGCTTCTGCAATAATGATTCAGAATCAAAAGCCCCACCTAACTGTATGCATGGTCTCTTTTTGGCATAATCCCATCATCAAACACTCAGAATACCAACATCTTCATCAAGTCAACAACATGTGTCGTTGGTTGGAGAGTTCAGGTGATATTCGAATTGTATTTGCTTTCTTCTCCATACTTGTGTAATTCTCTTCTCTGGCATGGTTCTAGCTTGTGTAGGATCCCAAGTTAAGTTACAACCACGTGCCATATGACCAATGTTATGACACTTGAAGAATTTTATGTTGTTCATGAATAAGAATTCATGATTTCTTTCTACAAAATTTCTTCTCAGAGATTGTCAAGGACCATAATGTCTATCTTTGTGGTATGCCCTACAATCTCTTGCCATGTGTCAAAAGTTTGTACAAGAATAATAATAACCAAGAAATATACTTTGGTACCCAGGAGAAGAAGGTTTCCTTGATGTATTTCTGAAGTATTTCTTCCTTGAGATCCTTTGATTATAACCACTTCTTCTTGCATCATTGACATCATTTGCATTTCTTCTTGGAATAGGATTTCCTTCATTGTTGCATTGAATCTTATCCTTGCCTATGCTAGAACTGGGAGCATCAACATTTCTTTCTGGCTTCCTCACATCCTTGTTGTTTGAAGCATTATCATTCTTGCTTGAGCATTCTCCTTCATAGCCAAGACCTGATTTATCAAATGGGAATCTTTGATGGCTAAGCATGTCATCCAAGGCTTGAGAGCTCTTCAAAAATTTGTACATCCCTTCAACCTTTTTCTTAATGGAGACAATCTCTTCTTCCAATATTTTGCAACCATTATTATTCTTAGCAAGTTGTTTCTCAAACTCTTCCTTGATACATATTGCTTCATTTTCTTTTGTTTTAAGGGAAATGATATCTGATTTCATTCTAAAGATTTCTTCATTTTCCTTAGCTAGACTGCTCTCCATTTCTTCCATGATCCTTGTAGCTTTACATTTTCAACCTTGAGAAGGTTGAGGTTAGATTTTAGTTTGAATATTTCTTCATCCTTTGCTTTTAGTTGGCATATCATGGTGTTTTTCTCCTTTTCTACTTCATCAACTTCTCCTACTATGATTACCAATGCTTTCATTGTCTTCTCAATTCCTTGTGCCTGTTTCCTTGCTTATTCTAGTTGTGATCTAAGGGAGGAGACCTCTTCGTTGGATTGACTAATCTCTTCTTCAAGTATTTTCAAGCTCTTGTGCCTTTGTTCAAGGTGGCTTCACAAGTTATTTTCATGTTTCTTTGCTTTATCGAATTGATTTTTCATGGATATGACTTCTTCATGATGCTTTCTTTTTCTTTGATGAAATTCCTTCTTAAGCTTGGCAAGCTCTTCATCCCTTTCATGTACTTGAAGCTTTATAAGATCAAATTTCTTCCTTGTTTGTTCTAGGTCACCAGCTAGTGCTTTCTTCTTAAGTTCCTCATTTTCCTTTTTCAAATTGATAATTTCTTCCATGGAAGCCATAAGTTTAGTGAGGAGATCTTCTTCAATGTATTTTCCATTCTCTTCATCTTCTAGGTCTTCTTTAGCCTTGATGTCATCATTCTCATTTTCAGCTTCTATGATGGGTTTTGTATTTCCTTCTTGATTTCCATCATCTTCTTGACTAGTGGTCATGGTCAATGCTCCTTTTGAGTCAAGGTCATGAATTTTGTCCCATATACCCTTTGTTGACAAACATTTTCATAAATTGTTCTTTATAGAATCTAGTAGACCATTCAAGATTGTCTTAATTTCTTTTGCATTATACTCATTGGATTCTCCATCCATCATGTTATTAGAAATCATTGATTTCTAGATTTCATTGCCTTGAGTCTTTAAGAAATTCCTCATTCTTTCTTCCCATATATCAAAGTTTCCATTGAACCATGGAGCCTTTACAAATTGATTAATTTCAACTTCGAGGGTTGAGGGAGACACATCTTTAGGAGGATCAGAGACTTTTTTCCTTGGATTTTCCATTTGTGTTCTAATTGATCAACCTTCAAGATGTTAGGCTTTGTGTGAAGGTATTGGCTCTAATACCAATTGTTGAAAATACTAAGAGGTGGGGTGAATCAGTATTTCTTTTCAATTGTTACTTTTACCAGTTAAATCAATTATATTTAGAACACAAAATGAACAATAGGAATAAATATTTTTATTAATATAATATTTACAATAAATCAGGTACAATATGTATAGAGCTCCAACCCATTGCCAAGAACCAATTTGGTCTTTTGTGAGGCTCCAACCTCTAGGGCACCAACCCTATCTTGTTAAGGCACCAACCTTGGATTTAGAAGCACCAACTCCAAGGACACCAATTCTGAGGCACCAACCCCAAGGGCTCCAACCCTATCTTATCAAGGCACTAACCTTATTTGTTCAAGGCTCCAACCTTCAAGGCACCAACCCTTTGGGCTCCAACCCACTGCTATATTTTGTCTATATATTTTTATAGTAATTCTCTGCTCCCAAAATCTTCTTCACTAAATTTTGTCAATCTACAACTTCATTGCTATATCAATGACAATCTATCTTCATATGAAGGAGTCTTCACAACTCTTCATTTCCCAAACATAATCTCCAAGTCAAATCATGATGACTATCACACCATGGTCTTCAATAGTCTTTACATAATCATCAATGTATCTTCAATGATCTACACACACACAACTCTCTATTTCAACCCTTTGTTCTAACTGTCACGATAACTACTTCAGGAGTATGCTTCAGGAGTAATTGCTTCAGAAGAGTGTCTGTCATGGCTTCAGGTTGTGCATACAATTATAAAACAACCCTTACTTATGCAGTCTCTTTAACATATCGCAAGTTGTGCTTCTACGAATTCATTATAAGTGCAAACATTCAATGATTAACCCAGTCAAAAGAATGCTTTTACCTTCGTCTCCAGCTCGACCTTCGGCTTCCTCTGCGCTCGCTCGACCTTTGGACTTCTTTCTATTTCTCCTTCATGTTCACGAGTTGTGAACTGTTGTTCTGTTCTATGATTGATGCACACAATCAATGGTTAGAAGTGATACGTCTTAACTGTTGAGTATACGACCAAAGTCCCACATTGACTAGAAGTGGGGAGGATCATGGGTATATAAGGATGGACAAATATCTCCATTGGTATGAGGCCTTTTGGGGTAAGTCCAAAAGCAAAACCATGAGGGCTTAGGCCCAAAGTGGACAATATCATACCATTGTGGAGATATGTGGTGTTCAGAGTCCTTACAAGTGGTATCGGAGCCATGCCTCGAAGTTAGCCAAGTGGATGAATCCTCGGAATGCCGAACAAAGGTGGTGGGCCCCGGTAATATCACGATGGGATCCGTGGATGAGCTCAATTAGACAGGCAGTGTGCTCCAAATTCTTCATGAATGTGTCCTGGTCCCAACACGGTGAACATGAGTTGACCTGGGATAGAGCAATCTCTCGAGGCAGGTGGTGCTCCATGTAAGTCGTGTGCTTCCAACGCATTGGAGTGATGGTAGAGAGTGGACGGATGGATAATCGTTTGAGGGGAGGCTCGATGGTCCTTTGTTCGAAGGGAGGATTGTTGGGTATACGACCAAAGTCCCACATTGACTAGAAGTGGGGAGGATCATGGGTATATAAGGATGGACAAATATCTCCATTGGTATGAGGCCTTTTGGGGTAAGTCCAAAATCAAATCCATGAGGGCTTAGGCCCAAAGTGGACAATATCATACCATTGTGGAGATATGTGGTGTCTAGAGTCCTTACAATTTTTTTAAGTACAACAAAGATTTTTTTTAGATTATCACTTCAATTAGGCATAAAGGAACCAAAATTCCAAAGATTTGCAAGGTATGTGAATGGAATGGAATACTTGATTCAAGGCAAAATGAATACACATTATTTCCAAATTGTTAATGAAGCCTACCACATTTCCTTGAAAATAGAAGAAAAATTGAATAGGAAAATGCAACAGAAAGGAAGAGGTAAATTAGGGACTACTAGAGGAAGTGAAAAGGAAGAATAATACACCATTGGTCAAGGCGATAGAGATGGAAATAGTGTTGGAAGAGGTAGATTAAGTTTGAAAAGAGGAAAGGGACAATGGGTAATTACTTTTAATCGTTGTGGAGTTAACGTACATAAGAAATATGAGTGCCTAGAAGGACAAAGTTTAGGGAGAAGAGGTGAAGCTACAACACAAGTTTCAGAAGTTAATGAAGCTTATCTTGCT
This sequence comes from Pinus taeda, assembly GCA_000404065.3. Lineage (NCBI taxonomy): Eukaryota > Viridiplantae > Streptophyta > Pinopsida > Pinales > Pinaceae > Pinus > Pinus taeda. The sequence goes on from APFE030133306.1 coordinate 67,713, forward strand.
AGAGAAAATGTGATAGTTCTTCAACAAGAACAAGGGGAAAATTTTGTGTTTCACATAGAATTTCTCAAGCCTGTGTAGAAAATACTGTAGATTCACAAGCTCATGCAATGTACTAAAGAAAAAAGACAAGAATATACTTCTACTTTCAACCAGTGGAAGCCAATAGATTGATGAAAACAATATGAACAAGAATAAGATAAATCAATGGCACATAACACAATATGTATCAAGGGAAATCCACTGCTCAAAACCCCACTATATGTATTGCATATCTCATAAATATGAGTGAAGATACAAAGCTTGTTCTTACTCAAACAATTCTGGACAAGTATGCTCAACTCTCTCAACTCACAAGCTAGCTCAAGTTAAATCCTTAGCCTATTCAACAGCTCTCCAAGCCCCTAATCTCTTGCGTAATTCCTAGGATGAATAACCCATATTTAAAGGGAATTCATGCTTCCAAAACTATGCAATCCAAACGTAGGATAAATCTCTGATGCATGCATGATATTTACACTCCAGTAAATAATACCACTGATAGTACACTGTCCCTGCACTCTAGTCTCAAGTGGGTCTTTCTTTGAACTGAGATGCATGAGTTTCTCATGATGGAATCTTCAGTTAACTGGAGTAGCACTAGTGGATGCATTAGCATACCAACTGACTGTTAATCCTCTATTAGTTCCAAAAACAATTTAGAAATAATTTAACTTAACTTAACTCAGTAAATTGCGTAATCTAATTTCCAACTCAATTTAAACTCATGATGGACCCCTAAAACATAGGGAGAACATATACATGAATACAGAAAGACTTCCAACTCGAAATTTCTAATCTAATTAAGTTAATTAAATTTAATTAAATATTTACAAGTTTCTATGAGAATAGAATTCGATTTTAATTCTCAGTTTAATTCAAGGACAAATTAAATTGGAATTTCTTGTTGCCATTTCTCAACACTCCCTCTCAACAAGAAATGGATTATCAAATACCTTGATGATGTCTCTTTGAAACTCGAATTTACATCTTGACAATGCCTTTGTCAAAATGTTAGCATCTTGCTCCTCCGTGGGAATGTACTCTAACAACATAATCTGCCTCAATACACAATCTCTAAGATGATGATATCAAATACCAATATGCTTGGACCGATCATGAAAAATTGGATTTTTAGAGAGTTTGGTACAACTCTCATTATCGTAGTAAATCACAGCTGGATCGATCTACTGACCAAACAAAACAACCGGGATATTCCTCATCCATATGGCCTCACATGCTTCCTGACTCATAGCCATGTACTCTGCCTCTGCCGAACTAAGTGCAACCGATCTTTGTTTCCTATTGTACCAAGATTGTCGCTAACCCAATACTGAAGATCCCTCCTGATGTGATCTTCCTGTTGGATGGACTCCCTACCCAATCTTCATCGGTGAAGCCTTGAAGCTTCACCCCCTTTGTCTATTTGTACCATAATCCATACTAAGTAGTGCCCCTGAGGTATCTCAACACATGCTTTGCCTCCTTCCAATACTGCTTAGTAGGTCTAACCATCGCTTGACTAAGATGTTTAATTGCATAGCACATATTCGGTCGTGTGTTCACCAAGTACATGAGTGAACCCACAAAGCTATTTGTAAACAATAGCTTCCACAACTTCCCCTGAAGTAGAATCCTCCTTCCTCCAGTTACCTACTAGAGGAGTCTCAATGGGTTTGCTGCTCTCCATGCAGAATCTCCTGAGTATCTCGTTGGCTTACTTTCCCTGAAACACAAGCAACTCCCCACCTCCCTGCCATACATCCATGCTAAGAAAGTAATGCATAAGCCCCATGTCCTTCATCTCAAACTCTCTTGCAAGGTCCTCCTTGCAAGGCTTGATTAGTTGATCATCACCTGTCAGTATGAGATTATCAACATAAAGTGCAATGTCAATAGTTTACCTTCCACCACTATGCGGTACAGGTTCACATCTACTTCACTCTTCATGAAGCTCAACCCAGTGAAGTAGCTATCTGTCCTAGTGTACCAAGCACGGGGTTCTTGCTTCATCCTAGATAATTCTCTCTTGAGTCAACACACATGTGACTCATGGTCAAAGGTCTCAAAACCTTCAGGTTGCTCTATGTACACCTCTTCCTCAATCATGCCATTAAGGAAGGTTGTCTTCACATCCATCTGATGTATCTTCCAACCCATTTGTACTGATAGTGCTAATATAGATCTAATTGATGAGTACCTTGCAATAGTAGAAAATGTCTCATCATATTCAATCCCCTCTACCTATGAAAATCCACTAGCCACAAATATAGTCTTATGCTTCTCCACACTACCATATGTAACTTGCTTTTACCTTGTAAAGCCAACTGGAGCTCACCACTGACTTGTCCTCCAGTCTTAGAACCACATCGCAAACATTGCTATGAAGTTGGAGTCATACTCCTCCACCATGGCATCAACCCAACTTAGCTACCACATTGCTTCCTTAAAGGAAGATGACTCTATCACAACACATTCACCCATAAGAGCCATGTATCCAATGTACCTCTCAAGTGACCTCCTCTACCTGCACTGAGAAAAGGGTGATCCCACATTCTCTTGTGCATCATCCAATAATCTGTCAGCCTCTATGGTGTGCTTTCTTCCCTCTCTAGAATAATCTTCCTAAGTGGATGTCTCCACTCCTAGATCCTCTACATGTGTCTGCTCCACATCAATCTAAGGCTCCTCAACCTTAGGAGATAAAATCTCCTCAGCCACTTGTAGCTCAAGCTCCCTCTCAATGGAAACTCTCACGACCTTCTCCTAATCGAATATGATATCCCTGCAAACCACTGTCATCCTAATGGTCGACAAGTACACCCGGTAGTTCTAAGGTGTATCAATGTACCCCACAAATATCCCCAACTTTGTTGTCAGCTCAAGCTGCTTCCATGCATCTTTGATCACATGGAAATATATCGATGACCCAAATATCCTAAAGTGACCAACACTGGCCTCTTACCGGAATAAGCCTCTCTGGTGTCTTCATATCAAGTATCTGATGTGGGATACAGTTCTGAAAATAAATCATTGTGTCACATGCCTCAGCCCACAAGTGTAGTGGTAGGCCCTGATCATGCAACATCGCCCTTTTTTCCCCTACTATGCTTATGTTCTTCTTCTCACCTGCCCCATTCTGCTGAGGGTTATGGGGTGTCATCAACTCTTGTTTAATCCCTTCTGCTGCAAAGAATTTCTTAAACTCATTTGAGACATATTCACCACCATTATCACTCTATAGATATTTAAACTTCTTTCCTGACTCTTTCTCCACCAATGCTTTACACTCACAAAACTTTGTGAAAATTTGATCCTCTTCCTGCATGAAAAATATCCATCATTTACAAGAATAGTCATCAACAAATATAACATAATACTTGTGTTTAGCCATGGATGATGTTGAGAATGGTCCACACACATATGAATGGACTCACTCGAGAATAGCCTCTGCTCAACTGTCTTTGTCGTGAAAGGAAGACTTGGTGTATTTTCCCAAAGTACACCCCTTGCATTTTGAACTTTCTCAAGTGTACCTTTGGGAATACTAGTAGTGATCTGTTGCAATATCTTCAAAGCTCCATGATGTAAGTGGCCCAATAACCTGTGCTACAACTCACCAACATCTCGGCTCTGCACCCTTTCTCCTTTTGTTCTCAAAGAAACACACTCCTCTACCTCTTGCTTATAGATATTCTTCACCTAAATCCCTATCTTCTTTACTTGATCTATGGCTATTTGTCGAAGGAACGCCTTTCCTTTCAAGAAGATCACATCACAGCCTCTATCCTCAATCATGGAAACGGATACCAAGTTCTTCCTCAACTCAGGCACATACATAACATTCTTCAAGGTGAATGGAGCCCCATACTCCCTCTGAAAAGTAATCATGCTCAACCCAATGACACTATACTTCCCATCGTCACCCATCTCGATATGGATCTGGAGATATTTCTCCTCCAAGTCACTAAATAACTCTTTGTCACCAGTCATGTGGAATGAAGCTCAACTATATAGGTACCATACACTCCCCATCATTTATGACACCATGCATGCAATGCAGGAAAAGTCCAATTTGAATTGAGAGGCCAAAGCCTCACTCACCGCTTCTCCTGAGGAATTCTTCTTGGACTTCTTGAGTGGACAATTTGTAGAAAAATGACCCATCTCATGATAATGAAAGCATTTAACTTTCATTATGTCTTTCTTATTACCTCCATGATAAGAATCTAATTTGGAATGGGAACCTTTCCCTTTCCCCTTCTTTGCCTTAATCGCTAAGGAACAGTTCTCTTCATCATCTGTTTTTTATGAAGATCCATCCTTGGTGTTCCTCCTGATCTCCTCTTGTATCAAATATGGACATAGTCGTTCCCAATCTGATAGCTTCTCCTGAACATTAACAGAGTCCTAAAAACTATGCCAACTTTTTGGGAGTCCTAGAAGAGAAAGACTCACAATATCATCCTCGAAAATCGTGATTCAAACACTTCCAAGTTCATCATGACATTGAATGAACTTGGTCAAGTATTTTGGAATCATCTCGCCTTTCTCCATTTTGATTTTTCAAAGTTTTTCCTTCAGTCCTAATTTCCTTTAGTCAATATTGTTCTGATACAATTTCGTCAATGCTTTCCACATAGCATATGGATTTTCCTTTCCATGGAGACTTGAGACAATGTGGTCTCGAAATCCCTCAAGGATTATCTACCTCGCCTTTGCCACACACTTCTTCTATTCGACCAAATTATGTGCACCCGATGTTGTTGGCTTAGGAATTTCTTGATCAACGAATTCCTTCAAGTCATTATCCTCTAGCACAACCTCCATTATGTCCATCCAGGCTATTATCCCCTACAATTTCCTAGGCTGAGGAGGAAATTGAAAAAGTTAACCTCGGACCACTTTCAGTTCAGTAGCTAGCCCTACTAAACCAAAAAGGTATCTCTCTAAGGATTTTTCAATGAATAACTGAAAGAAATGTGTTTTAGTCTAGATATACAAGTCTTGTTTGATTATTTGAGAATTTAGGGCTTTTTAATTTGTTGGACTAGGGATTAGAATAGGGAATTAGGTCAAGGTCTCAAGTGTACAATAACAAGTATAAAGAGGAGCTAGATATCAATGTGTTATGGTTAACTTTAAGTGTTGTCAATGTAGTATAGGTTTGATAGTTTAATAAAACATAATGAGCATGTAAAAGCATGATTTCATTAGTTTTAGAAGAAAAGAAACACAAGCATTATTTCTAGATAAACAGAGCTTAAATATAATATTTATGTCTATATAACTGCAAGGAAATTCATAGGAATAAGATATAGCATGAAGAGAGATTATTTTTCCATTAGAAACTGATAGGAAAAGAAAACAACACCATAGACTTACTAAACAAGAATTCCTGAAATATAGCTACAACTGCTCCTGTATTATCTGTGAAAGAACATAAGGTACAAGCTTCTCCAAAAAAGTCCAACCCCTCACTTTGAATGAGAAATGATACATATAGACTCAATTGAACCACTTTCCCACCTTCAGGAGTCGAATTCCTAGGTGGTGGAACTGTTTCCAAGATTCTCTCAACCAACAAGTGAGAGTGAGAAGGTCAATGCAAACACTTCTTTTAGAATTTGTTTTGGATTTTGCTTCCTTAATGAGGCATAATAAAACATAAAAACAAACTATAATGTCTAATTTGTTTCATGATTACATCATCTAACCTCGAACTAATTCAATTACATCATGAGTTTTGACTTTGACCAAGTCAAACTGAAAACTAGGAAATTACAGAGTGAAATTTAAAATAAAAACTCAGATATTTTCAGAAGCACAATGCCAACTTTGAGCCCACTTTAAGGTCCCTTCCCGAGGTCCAAATTAATATATTAAAGAATAATCAACTATATTTTCCTGTCTAGTTTCCAGAAAACCTTTCATTTTTGAAAATTACCTGTGGGAAGGCCTTCAAAAATTCATTCTCCCAAGGTGTTTCCAGAAGCGCAGTGCCTGTCAAAAAGAGTGGTAGAATGATGATTTTTTACACCTTTCTCTGAAAATTTGATTCCTCTCTGAGAAATATGATGAAATTAGTTTTGATAGGAGGCCATGATATTTCCAAAAATGCAAACCATTTTTCATTTGGAGGCCTGAGGAAAAAGCGCAGCGCCAAGGCGTTGCACTTCTGTGACTAGCTTATTTTCTGAATTAGGTACCAAATAGTCAAAAAACCAAAAATGATCAGAAATCCTTCAAAATTGTTCATGAGCTAAAAATTTATGTATGTCAAGCCCTCACGGATGCTTCAGCAAGCATCTCCAAGTTATCCCTCTCATTTTTCTCCTTTAGGGTTTCCTTTAGCTTGTTTTTAAACTGCTTGAGCTTGATGTTACCTATCATGTTTCTAGTTTGATAATGATGTGCCATGTGCCTTAATAGTTAATTATCTTTGTTTTATTTATCAAGAAGCTTTTCTAAATGGTCATTGACCTTATCTAGCCAATACTTTCTATCCTCATTGATCTCCAAGGCAATTATGTCCTACATGTCTAGGTTTTCATCTACCAAATTGTGTCCTTTCTCCTCCTTCAATGCCTTTCTGAGTCCCTTGGTCCTTGGCCTCTTTTTCTTGATTTGTTTTTCAGTTTCCTCATGTTCACTAGCCTCCAACACTTATTTTCCTTTACCACCTTACTACAACATCTTATATTTCTCTTTCTCCATGATGAGTTGTCTAGCCTTAAGCTGACTCTTTTCTTGTTCAAGGACGAATATAACAAACATTTCTCTTGCCATGTTGTCCATGAGTTCTTTGATTTGAGAATCCTTCCCTTTGATAATTTGTTGCATGTTTGAAGGCTCATTTTTTGTTTCCAAGTCCACCAATTCAAATTCATGCTCAATCAAGTCTTCATCCTGTATATGTGATCCCTGTTTTGCTAATGTAGAAGGCTTGGCCCTTTTCTCAACCTGAGAAGTAAACACAATCATTTTTCCTCTTTGATACATTATAGTCACCTCGGGTATAGGTGCCTTACGAACCTCCACTGACTTTCTTGATGATCCTATCTCCTCCTGTTGTGTTGGTATGTTTTGATGTTGAACTGAAACAATAGTTTCATTCTATTGAAAAGTTGTTTCTATGAATGAATCCCATTCCATATTCTTCTCTACTAGTTGATGTAGAAATACAATATTTGTCAAGCTATGATGAAAAAGACTAGGGTAGTGTTCTTTTTCTTTCACCTGTACCTTCTCAGACATGTTAACAATGCGTCTACATAGATAATTACACAAGTTGAGATGATTATGAGTTTTAAAGTGCATTATAAGCTGGATGTGATATGCATAAAATCTAGAAAACCTTCCCTCCCAAGTGAAAATTTTCATTACAACCTTCATTAATGGTGCATACTTCTCCAACATGTACCTAATGTAGGTTTTAACCCCAACAGAAATTACCTGCATATGAATTATAAAACATAGAAAATAAACAATAGCAACAACATAACACATAAAACAAATATACACAGAGATTTTCCCCTGGATCCCAAAACCAAGACTACCAGCTTGATTTTTCATTAGTTCCTTTCAATGTTATAATACATATTTATACATGTTGAAGCATCCAATACCATGGCTCAAAAACCATCGCGTCCAAAACCATGCACCAAAAACCATCGCGTTCAAAACCATGTGCGAAAGCCATGCACAAAACCATAGGTAGGTCCGCCCAACCTAATACAGGGTCCAAAAAGAAATTTCCCCGGGGCGCTGCCCACACCCCTCAAACCCCCCCACTGTGCAATCGGTGCAATGAAGGGGGGACTCTGCCCCCCCTCTAACCCTCTAGTTAACTACGTAGGCTAGTCGTGGAAAGAATATAACACAACCAAACATTCTCCCACTTCTTATTTTCTTTCAACATGAGACCTTAATCATTTATCCAGCCATGAAATGCCCATTGTTTCTCTACACTAAGAGAACTTCTTAGAGCTCACAGATTTTTTCAATGCATCTGTAGTATTCTTCAAAGTGTCCACCTTTACTAGCAACACCTTTTTGTCTTCTATCATATCCCTCACAAAGTGATACTAAAAATCAATGTGCTTTGTCTTTGAATGATAAGCAGGGTATTTTGCCAAGAAAATTGTACTTTGGCTGTCACAATCTATCCTTATAGCTCCCTATACTAACCCCATACTTGAACACAATCTCTGCTACCAAACTACTTCCTTGCTTGCATGAGTGGCTGCCATGTATTCTGCCTCTATAGTTGATAGTTCCACTACAAATTGTTTCTTACTCATCCAACTGACTACGCCTCCAAATAGGTTAAACATATACCCACTTGTAGATCTTATCTAATCCAAATATCTAGCTCAGACTGCATCAACAAATCCACAAATATCAAACACTCTATCCCATTTTAGACTTCCTTGGTAGCAGAAAACATAATCACTACTGCCACACAAATACCTGAAAACCTGCTTCACTGATGTCCAATGCTCTTTCCTTGGTTTTGACATAAACCTGCTCCATACTCCTACTGCATGTGCAATGTTTAGTCTAGTATAGACCATTGCATACATCAGGCTACTGACTACACTTTCATATGGAACACAGGACATGTCCTCTTCCTCTTCTTGTGTCCTGGGACATTGTTTGGCAGATAACTTTACACCTACAGGAATAGGAACCTTCATTGGTTTACTATCCTTCATATTAAACCTTTGCAGTATTGTCTCGACATACTTCTTATGGTTTAACTAGAGCTTCCTCTTTGCCCGATCTCTTTTAATTTCCATGTCCAAAATATAGTTTGTAACACCAAGATCTTTCATGTCAAATTTGGAGGATAATTAGGTCTTCAAATCCTAACTAATTTCTATGTCATTTCAAACCAGAAACATATCATCCACATACAAGACTAGATAAATAACATGGTCACCAATTAATTTAAAATAGACATAGTGATCTGCTTTGCTTCTGGTGAATCCAAGTCCCCGTATAAATGTATCAAATTTCTGATACCACATCCTTGGTGACTGTTTTAACCCATACATATACTTCTTTAATTTGCATACTAGTTCTTTCTTACCCTTCACCACAAAACCTTCAAGTTACTTCATGTAGATCTCCTCTTCCAGATCCCTGTGAAGAAATGATGTCTTCACATCCATCTATTCTACCTCAAAATCAAAAGCATCAGCAACAGATAAAAGTAATCTAATAGAAGCTACCTTGGAAACAGGAGAAAAAATATCAACAAAATCGATTCCCGACACCTGGTAATAACCTTTTGCTACCAACCAAGATTTGTATTTCTCCACCTTTCCTTCTGCATTTGTCTTCTTCTTGAACACACATTTTCTACCAATGGGTTTCCTTCCAGCTAGCAACTCCACCAAATCCCAAGCCTCATTTTTGTGCAAAGATGCCATTTCATCAACCATGGCCTCTTTCCAGAGTTTTCCATCCTGTGAATCTACTGCTTCCTTCATAGTTCTGGGATCATCATTAATAACAGATAAAGAAAAATTTGAATAGAAAGTAGATGGACTATACCTTTCTAGTTGCCTTCTTTCTCTAACTGGCCTTCTCACACCCAGAGTTTGTGGCTCTTCATATTTTGATTCCTCCTCTGTTATAGAGTCTGATTCTTCCTCCTTAAGCTTAAACTCTATCTTCTCAGGTTCCTTTGGTTGGACTTCATGTTTAATAACATCTTTCACCTCTCTGAACACCACATCTTGGTTGTACACAACCTTCCTTGTTACTTGGTTCCAAAACTTATAACCCTTTAAACCATCCTTATACCTAATAAAGATGCACTTTTCAGATTTACTATTCAACTTGGTTCTTTTCTCCTTTGGAACATGTATGTATGCATCACATCAAAATACCCTCAGATGTGAAAGAGAGGTTTTCTTACTAGTCCATACCTCTTGTGGAGTCTTATCCTCCAACACTGATGAAGGTGATTTGTTGACCAGGTAACATGTTGTCTCCACTACGTCTGCCCAGAATTCCTATCCTAACTTGGCACCACTGAGCATGCTTCTTTCCCTTTCCATCAACGTCTGGTTCATTCTTTCTGCAACTCCATTTTCCTCAGGTGTGTATGGAGTAGTCTTCTGCCGTGCTATACCACACTTCTTACATAATTCTTCAAATTCCTTGTTGCAAAACTCTCCACTATTATCTGACCTCAACACCTTTATCTTCTTCTCTGTCTAGTTTTTCACCAGAGCCTTAAATTCTTTAAACTTGTCAAAGACTTCAGATTTCTTCTTAAGGAAATATATCCATGTATTCCTTGAGAAGTTATCTATAAATGATACATAGTACACAAACTTACCCAGTGATGGAACCTTCACAGGTCCAAACACATCACTATGCACAAGCTCTAATATCTATTTCTCCCTCTAACCACCAGAGGGGAAACTCAATCGATTCTATTTCCCATATACACAATTTTCACATAAATCAAAATCCAGAGAGCTATTACTCATACCTTCTACCATACCTTTACCATGAAGTATTTGAAGGCCCTTCTCTCCACTATGTCCAAGCCTTTGATGCCATAGCATGGTCTTCTCTCTAGAAACCACTAGATTTTCTGCTCCACTTTCAGGAACCACTAAACTATTGCACCTATCAACAACAGTGCTACCTTGCAGCTTGTACAGAGTTCCAATTTGAACTCCCCGCATCAATACTAGTGCTTCCCAAATCATCTTGTAGGTATCCTTCTTGAACACTGTTTTAACTCCTGCATCATCCAACTTGCTTACAGAAAGCAGATTTCTAGCTAATGCAGGAATATGCAGAACACCTGAAAGTGTTCTAACCCTTCCACCTTGCAACTTCAACTTTACTTTTCTACGGCCAATGTTTCTAGCCTTCCTGTCACTCCCCAAGAAGACATCACCACCGTCATATTTCTCATACTCGTAGAACCACTCTCTATGGGGATTGAAGTGAAAGGACACACCTGAGTCAATAAACCATGCCTCATGATCTACATGTGTACTTGAAGAAGCCACGTACACATCCCCACCTTCATCTGAGGTGGTTTTCACTTTTGCAGAAGGAGAATCATCAGATCCCTTTCCTTTGTCAGGAGCTTTAGATTTACAGTCCCTTTTGTAGTGCCCTTCCTTTCTGCATTTCCATCACACCACCTTTACAAGTTTTCCTGGAGATTTAGATCTCCCTCTAGATTTAGATCTCCCACTCAATGACTTATTTTTGTTTCTATTCTATGACCGTCCTCATAAAGACAAGGCATCACCATTCTGGCTCTCCATATTTTCTATCTCATCTCCTCTGTCAGTAAGGATTAGACTATTTCATCAAATTGCAAGGTAGTTGCATTGCTACCTATTGCAATAACCAGACTATCCCGCGAATCTAGTAGAGAACACAACAAACTAATGCACTTATCTTCATTTGAAATTTTAATATCAACAGACAATAACTGACTTACCACAGTATTAAATGCATTTAGATGCTCTTTCACCGAGTCTCCATCTTTCATCTTCAGGTTATACAACGTCCATAGAAATAGTTTATTCACCAGAGACTTAGATTGGTACAAACTCCCTAACTTGTCCCACAAAGCTTCATTGTAGCTTCCCCTGATACATTCAACAATACTGAATCTGAGGCACACAACCATATTTTGCTCTTAGCCTTCTGATCCAACTTCTTCCATTCTTCATTGGACACGCTTGTTGGTTTACTACCCAGATCTACCGCGATCACTGATCTTTATCCACAAACAAGTCCTCCATCTTGAGTTTCCACAACTCAAAACTCTGACCCTTAAATTTCTCGACTCTATATTTCCACTACTCACCATCTTCTTTCACCACCATAATAGATCCCGTGGATCTCCCACTGAACAAGGTTTACCACAGGCCCGAGCGAAACCCCTCAGCAACAAAGGCGTCCCCTTGAAGCCAAAACAACTCTAATACGAAATGTAGGTTTTAACCCCGTACAGAAATTACTTGCATACAAATTCTAAAACATAGAAAATAAACAATAGCGAGAGCATAACACATAAAACAAATATACACAGAGAGTTTCCCCTGGATCCCAAAACTGGGATGACCAGCTTGATTTTTCACTATGTTCCTTTCAACGTTACAATACATATTTATACATGCTGAAGCATCCAATACCATGGACCGAAAACGATCGCATCCAAAACCATGGACCGAAAGCCATTGCGTCCAAAACCATGTACAAAAACCATGCAAAAAACCATAGGTAGGTCTGCCCAACCTAATATAGGGTCCAAAAAAAAAATTCCCCGAAGCGCTACCCTGGACCCCATAGAGGGGGGCTACCCGCCCCCCTCTAACCCCTATGACCCCCCCACTGCACAGTCAGCACAACGAAGGGGGGGCTCTGCCCCTCCGGTTAACTACGGAGGCTAGTCATGTAAATAATATAACACAACCCAACACCAAAATGGGATGATGTGTGTATGGGTCTCTCTATAGGGTAAGAAAGTCCTGTAATGTTCAAGGTCCAAATTCATACCTTTTGTTATCACCCTAAAATCTTTGTCTCTAAGCTTTGGTAAGTTGCCTTGTTTCTAATCATAGTCTTATAAGTTTTGAGTCAGATCATCACAATTAATGTCATTCTCATTTACAAACCCTTCTTTTAGTCATGGTGTTAAAGGGTCTCTAGGTCATTTTATGCTTTAAGAGTTAGGTCATAAGGTTAGAAGTGTTTCAAGGTCATATCTCTTTTCCATCAAAGTCTGACAACCTCATTCCATATCCTAGAAGCATCACCATGAGTTTGGAAGTCATATCTCACATTACTTTGGAGAAATTTTCAAACTAGCTTCGAAATCACTGAACTAGGAGTTTTCGTAGCGCGCTACGAAACCCCTGTAGCAGCCTGTTTTAGCAGAAAAACTCTGTTTTCTGCTTTTACTAGTCAATTTCTAAAAGCTTTCTTGAGCAGCTGAGAACTTAATTTTGCACACTGAAAGAGGCTTTTATTCCTAACATTCTGAACTACACAAACCTCTTTCAGTTTCTTCAAATTCATTCTGAGGTGGGAGGAATTTATGGTTAAACTTGCGCTACGAAACTGCTGAAAGTCAAGCTTTGTCTTCTGGTTTTAGCAGTCTTTTTCAAAATCAGTTTCTGGTCACATGTAAGGGTATTTTGGAATTATGAAGGAGGTTTATCTTCATAAACTCTCCTACTACAATAAATTATCTCAATTTATTCATAAGTTTTTTCAGTTGGGCGATACTAAGCTTTCATTGAGACCCTACTTTCAGAAAACAAATTTTTTCCTGTTTGCCACATGTTTTTCAAGGACAGATTCTAAACAGCTGGAGGAATGTTTTAAAAAACCAGGAGAGGTTTTTGTTCTAGACAACATGGGCTACAAAAAAATCCTTCAGTTTAGTAAAATGTGTCATGGATGAAGAGATAAAGGCTCTGCAATTTTCAAGGATCTAAACCTAAAAAACAGGGAAACATGTTCCCTAATTTCTAGGGTTTGTCATGAGCAGTTGGGTGACCATGTGGGAGGCTTCATCAAATTCGACTTCATGGAGTTTTAGGTGTCAAAGAATGCTTTAAATTCTTAGATAAGGTTGTTGAATCATAATAAGGAGTTACACTCCTAGTTGTATTAGGTCACTAGCACTCCTAGTTAACAGCTAGTTCTAATTAATGGTTTGTTTTATGCTTAGAATAGGTGTCACTGATGGAAAATTCGATTTCTCTTGATGAGGGATGATGGAATCCTATTTTTAAATGCTTTATATAGAGCATGAGGTCGAATTAGCAAAGGGTTGGAGACTTTTTGGCTCAGCTGCTGCTCTATGTGCAGACTGTGTATATTTTTAACCTAATGCAGATTTCTACTTAGACAACTCAAGATTCATGAAGAGCTCTTGTATGTTCTTGTTATGATGGAATTTTCCAATACTTACATTACAATGGTGTTTACTTATGATACTCATAATTCATCACTGATGCTCTGACTTCCTTCATAGATAAACTTACTATGTTTCACTGTTTTGTATTGTCATTTCTACGCTCAAACTCTATAATGTCTTGACTTCCATGCTAGGTAGAATGCTTTGGCTTCACTACTCAGGATTCATGAAGGATTTCTTATATTCAAAATGTGTGTTTTCCTTTCCTTAGTTTGTTTACAGTTGCATAGGTGTACAATCACTCAGAATTCACTGATTGTGCTCTGACTTCCTGTGTGCACTTATGAGCTGTGGTTCCATATGTGTGTTGTGTTCTGAATATTCAAATGCTGAATGCCCTGACTTCATGTTAATCTGATCTTGTTGTGGTACTGAAACATACTTTGAATCCATAGCCCAATGGTAGCTAGCCTTCATCTTTCAACCTATAAACATATACAATTACAAACCATAGAGATAGCCATCTATTCAAATCATTAATCAAAATTAATAACCCTTTGAGAGAGCCCTCTCAGGCTAAGGAGGCTAAGCCTTAGTCAAAAGTCTGGTTTGAAATAATTACTTGAAATTAACCTGGCCTGCAGCCTTCCAGTGCTTGATTTTGAGATAACATTTTGGTGCGTCTGCCGGGAGCCTGAAGTCTATTCATTCCCGAAATTTAGAAGCTGAACTTATGAAGGTAGCAGGAGCTCAGACATCTTTTTTAAAACTACCTTGGCGACTCCACACATCGAATAAGAAATTGGAAGGTGACTCCACTGCTAGAAGATCAGTAGCTTGATGATTTCAAGATAATTCCAATGCAAGAATAATGCCAAGTATCTCCTATGAATGGTCCATATCCTGTTTCCAAATCCATGCCAAAGGTTGATGTTAGAGGACTTCCAATATTCAAAGATGAAAAGAAGACAATGGCTCTTCATTTGGGTAGGCATATGCATGTACGCAGTCTTAAGGTTCACTTTCCTGAGGATTGTATCATGAGGATGTTTATGGCCACTTTAGAAGGAAAAGCATGGTCTTGGTATAAAAGTTTGGAAAATGGTTCATTATCTTCTCTTGCTGATTTCCATGATGTGTTCTATGACATGTATAAAGAATGTCATCCTTCATTATTGTTGCTCAAAGATTACTGTAGACATTCTTTAAGTCTTATTCAGTACTTGGAGGATTGTTATGAGGATGATGAATTTATGGATGAAGAAAGTTTAGAGGCTCTTCATAACAATGCATTCCAGCACCAAGGAGAAAGTATAACATCTCATGAAACACAACATGAAGATCAGCAGGGGTTTACTTATGAAAACCATGTTCAATCCTCTGATATTGATGTAGAGATGCAGCAAACTTGTCAGTCTTCGGATCATTATCAAAATGAACATGATTACAAACACCAAGAAGAAATGTTGGAAGAAATTTTTTATGACCCTCAGGGAGAGGAAAAGATTGTTCATTTTTGTAATTTCTTGTAGCAGCTTACACCAAAGAATGATGATAATAATGAGGAAAATTCCATTGTTTGTTGGAATGATTCAGAAAAGTAGTTGGATAGCTTGTCAAATAGCAAATTGGATAGCACATAAAAGGGGTCTTGTGTGGTTGAGAATCAGTTGTCTAAAGAGATAGAATGTTATGATGATTATCAAACTAACCATGTGTTTTTTGACCCTATAGCTGACTACATGGAAAAGATTTACTGTTCAGGCTTCCAATTATATGTTCATCTTGAAGAACAGTTACACCTCATGCTTCCTCGGTTATTTCAGTATCTGGTTTATTTATGCTTCAAGCACAGTAAGGAGATCCAAGTTTCAGATCAGATTGATGATTGGCTTGATTGGAAGTTTCATGTTCCTTGAGCTACAATTGGAGAATGCAACTGATAGGGTAGGTAGGAATGTGCAAATAAGCTCAGGGTAGGTTGACTGAGCATCTGTTTCAGTAGATGCAGTTTGAATTCTTCATTAAGAAATCATTAAAGGCTTGGGGAGAAAATTGGGTAGAGGTTCAGAGTTTTATTCTAGAGGATGGATAGCGGCACTGGAGCTACAAGTTCTTAGTATACCGCAAGGGCACACTATCCCTAGTGGAGCCACTGTTATCACCCTAAAATCTTTGTCTCTAAGCTTTGGTAAGTTGCCTTGTTTCTAATCATAGTCTTATAAGTTTTGAGTCAGCTCATCACAATTAGTGTCATTCTCATTTACAAACCCTTCTTTTAGTCATGGTGTTAAAGGGTCTCTAGGTCATTTCATGCTTTAAGAGTTAGGTCATAAGGTTAGAAGTGTTTCAAGGTCATATATCTTTTCCATCAAAGTCTGACAGCCTCATTCCATGTCCTAGAAGCCTCACCATGAGTTTGGAAGTCATATCTCACATTACTTTGGAGAAATTTTCAAACTAGCTTCGAAATCACTGAACTAGGAGTTTTCGTAGCGCGCTACGAAACCCCTGTAGCAGCCTGTTTTAGCAGAAAAACTTTGTTTTCTGCTTTTACTAGTCAATTTCTAAAAGCTTTCCTGAGCAGCTGAGAACTTAATTTTGTAAAATGAAATAGGCTTTTATTCCTAACATGCTTCACTACAAAACCCTCTTTCCGTTTCTTCAAATTCATCCTGAGGTGGGAGGAATTTATGGTTAAACTTGCGCTGCGAAACTGCTGAAAGTCAAGCTTTGTCTTCTAGTTTTAGCAGTCTTTTTCAAGATCAGTTTCTGGTCACATGAAAGGGTATTTTGGAATTCTGAAGGAGGTTTATCTTCATAAACTCTCCTACTACAATAACCTATCTCAATTTCTTCATAAGTGTTTTCAGTTTGGAGATACTAAGCTTTCATTGAGACCCTACTTTCAGAAAACGGATTTTTTCCTGTTTGCCACGTGTTTTTCAAGGACAGATTCTGAACAGCTGGAGGAATGTTTTAAAAAACAGGAGAGGTTTTCGTTCTAGACAACATGGGATACAAAAAACTCCTTCGGTTTCGTAAAATGTGTCATGGATGAAGAGATAAAGGCTCTTCCATTTTCAAGGATCTAAACCTAAAAAACAGGGAAACATGTTCCCTAATTTCTAGGGTTTGTCATCAGCAGTTGGGTGACCACGTGGGAGGCTTCATCAAATTCGACTTCATGGAGTTTTAGGTGTAAAAGAATGCTTTAAATGCTTATATAAGGTTGTTGAATCATAATAAGGAGTTACACTCCTAGTTGTATTAGGTCACTAGCACTCCTAGTTAACAGCGAGTTCTAATTAATGGTTTGTTTTATGCTTAGAATAGGTGTCACTGATGGCAAATTCGATTTCTCTTGATGAGGGATGATGGAATACTATTTGTAAATGCTTTATATAGAGCATGAGGTCGAATTATCAAAGGGGTTGGAGACTTTTTGGCTCAGCTGCTTCTCTATGTGCAGACTGTGTATATTTTTAACCTAATGCAGATTTATACTTAGACAACTCAAGATTCATGAAGAGCTCTTGTATGTTCTTGTTATGATGGAATTTTCCAATACTTACATTGTAGTGGTGTTTACTTATGATACTCAGAATTCATCACTGATGCTATGACTTCCTTCATAGATAAACTTACTATGTTTCACTGTTTTGTATTGTCATTTCTACACTCAAACTCTATAATGCCTTGACTTCCATGCTAGGTAGAATGCTTTGGCTTCACTACTCAAGATTCATGAAGGATTTCTTATATTCAGAATGTGTGTTTTCCTTTCCTTAGTTTGTTTACAGTTGCATAGGTGTACAATCACTCAGAATTCACTGATTGTGCTCTGACTTCCTGTAGGCACTTATGAGCTGTGGTTCCATATGTGTGTTGTGTTCTGAATATTCAAATGCTGAATGCCCTGACTTCATGTTAAGCTGATCTTGTGTTGGTACTGAAACATACTTTGACTCCATAGCCCAATGGTAGCCAGCCTTCATCTTTCAACCTATAAACATATACAATTACAAACCATAGAGTTAGCCATCTATTCAAATCATTAATCAAAATCAATAACCCTTTGAGAGAGCCCTCTCAGGCTAAGGAGGCTAAGCCTTAGTCAAAAGTCTGGTTTGAAATAGTTACTTGAAATTAACCTGGCCTGCAGCCTTCCAGTGCTTGATTTTGAGATAACACCTTTAAACCAGTATTATCCATGATCAAGTATCCATGTAGCAAGTGAAATGGAAGCCACTGAAAATGTAAACTCAACCCTTGCTATGATGGCCCTTTCCCCTTTCAGATGAGTTGCAATCCAATCAGTTAACTATTCATGGAAACCTACTTCACATACCCTCTTTCAAAACTCTAGAAAATCTACATATTCAAAACACTGCTTGTTGAAAGGTGATGAGTTGATTTCATTGCAATTGGTAGGCTCATATCTGAGGATTTTGCCTCCTTTATGGTGTTTTTCCTCTCTGATGGTGGAGAATCTCCCTCCATGAAGGTAGAAACCCTAGATAACAGGAAAATGGAAAAACAATGAGGAATGAGTGAAAAGATGAAATGAGGGGTTTGAGGAAAGGAAATGATGGCAGAGAAATTTTAGGAGATGAATAGGGGTTGCAAGAAACTTATGAAGCTTAAATGGAGTGAAATGAGGGAAAGAAATGTTTGGGAGAAATTGGAAAACAGAGCTGCTAGGAAATCTGCTCAAAATGCTAGGTATGAGCTAGGGTTTAGGTAAAGGTGAGGCAATCTTATGATTAATAGGTTATTTAGTGAATCAAAGGGTATTTCAAACATGTAAAGAGGTTTTAGGTGGAATATTTACATGTTTTAAATATAAAAACTAACCAAACCATCAGTTACACTAATGCTTGCAGCATGAAAATTTCACATAAACCCTAGATGAAGACAACTTGCATTTGAATTCATCTTGCCAAAGGAAAAAGGTAAGAAAAATATTTAGACTTACTTGTAGACAAGATTAGGATAGCAAGAAATTATATTTCAAGCTTAAAAATCAAAATTTTGGCTAATTTGGATGACTTTTGGGCTGCTCTGGCACAAGCACAACGCAGTCTCTGGAAGCGCAGTTCCACCAAATTTTGACCAAAATTAACTCAAGAAAACCATGTTTTTTCACTAATGGAGGGGATATATTAATGAATAAAGGAGGCTAGGAGGAAAATGAAACAATTTTGGTACCTTTTGGGCTTTTATAGACAAAAGATGATTCTCTTTTGAACAAAAATGGGCCCCACATACCTTTCCAAAACCTGATTTTTCACCTTTTAAACTGGGTCACTTTGGAGAGTTGAAACCTAAGTTTCTCTTTATCTTTTTGAATAGTGGGACTTCTTATTTTGGAACCTTTATATTGCAACCATGAAGAACTTATGAAAATTCATAAAACTTATGCAAAGAGATGCTTATCACAACTCATTTAGGGTTGGATTTATGCATGGAATGAGGATGGACCTTGAAACCCTAATGACTTAATGAAGACATGAGACTGAGTGAAATGGTAATGATGATGACTGATATAATGAAAACATTATTTTCATTATGATTACTTCATATGAGTGAATTAGGCGACTAGCGTGTGTGATTTTTCCAAAATAATGGAGAAATTCCTAGACAAACTAGCCAGTGACCAAATTTTACTCTGAAAACCTAGTGACATGATAAAATTTGACCTTGAGACTCCTAACAGACTTGATAAAAGCATATTTGAATGTTGGTGACAAGAAAACAAGACTGACACTAACATAGGCTATAAAATTCGAGTTTCCTTTAAAGGCATACTCGAGTCGCAAACCGTAGAATGCCATATGTTGATCCTGAAGTATGTATTACAAATTTGAATTTCGCCTGTAACCCAAAAATCAAAACTTCGAAATATCCTATAGTATAATGTTCTCAGCTCCGATACCATGTAGAAAATCCTGTAGATTCATAATCTCATGCAATGTACTAAAGAAAAAGACAAGAATCTACTTCTACTTTCAACCAGCAGAAGCCAATAGATAGATGAAAACAATATGAAAAAGAAGAAGATAAATCAATGGCACATAACAGAAGATGTATTTTGGGAAATCCATTGTTGAGAACCCCGTTATATGTATTGGATATCTCAGAAATATCAATGAATATACAAATCTTGTGCTCACTGGAACAATTTCGTACAATTATGCTCAACTCTCTCAGCTCACAAGTTAGCTCAAGCTAAATCCTTAGCCTATTCAGCAGCTTTCCAAGCCCCTAATCTCTTGCATAATTCCTACGATGAATAGCTCATATTTAAAGGGAATTCATGCTTCCAAAGCTGCTCAATCCAAACATAGAATCAATCTCTAATGCATGCATGATATTTACACTCTAGTAAATAATACCACTAATAGTACATTGTCCCTGCACTATAGTCTCAACTAAGTCTTTCTCTGAATTGACATGCATAATTTTTGTAGGTTTTAACCCCGTACAAAAATTACCTACATACGAATTCTTAAACACAGAAAATAAACAATGTAAGAGCATAACACATAAAACACATATACACAGAGATTTTCCCTTGGATCCCAAAACCGGGACTACCAACGTGATTCTTCATTATGTTCCTTTCAATGTTACAATACGTATTTATACATGCCGAAACATCCAATACCATGGACCGAAACCATCGCGTCCAAAACCATGGACCATAAACTATAGGTAGGTTCGCCAACCTAACATAGGGTCCAAAAAAATAAAAAATCTTGGGGCGCTGCCCTAGACCCCATAGAGGGGAGCTACCCGCCCCCTTATGACCCCCCCGCTGCATGATAAACGAAGGGGGGGCTCTCCCCCCCTCGTGGAAAGAATATAACACAACCCAACATTCTCCCACTTGTTGTTTTCCTTCCACAGGGGACCACAGGAGAGCTTAGTCATGTTTTTCCAGCCTTAAAATTCCCATTGGTTCTCTACACTAGGAGAACTTCTCAAAGCTCACAGATTTTGTCAATGCATCTGCAATATTATTCAAAGTGTCCACCTTTACCAGCAACACCTTTTTGTCTTCTATCATATCCCTCACAAAGTGATATTGAGCATCGATGTGCTTTGTCTTTGAATGATATGTAGGGTTCTTTGCCAAGAAAATTGCACTTTGGTTGTCACAGTCTATCCTTATAGCTCCCTGTATTAACCCCATATTTGAACACAATCTCTGCAACCAAATTTCTTCCTTTCTTGAATGAGTGGCTACCATGTATTCTACCTCTGTAGTTGATAGTGCCACTACAGATTGTTTCTTACTCATCCAATTGACTACACCTCCAAATTGTTTAAACACATATCGACTTGTAGATCTTCTCTAATCCAGATCTCCAGCCCAGTCTACATCAACAAAGCCATGAATATCCAACACTCTGTCCAATCTTGGTCTTCCTTGGTAGCACAAACCATAATCACTAGTGCCACACAAATACCTAAAAACCCACTTCATTGATATCTACTACTCCTTCCTTGGTTTTGACATAAACCTGCTCAATACTCTCACTGCATGTCCAATGTCTAGTCTAGTACAAACCATTGCATACATCAGGCTAATGACTGCACTTGCATATGGAACATGGGACATGTCCTCTTCCTCTTCTTGTGTCTTGGGACACTGTTCAACTGATAAATTTGCACCTACAAGAATAGGAACCTTCACTGGTTTACTATCTTGCATATTAAATCTCTGCAATATTGTCCCGACATACTTCCTTTGGTTTAACCACAGCTTCCTCTTTACCCAATCTCTTTTAATTTCCATGCCCAGAATATAGTTTGCAGCACCAAGATCTTTTATGTCGAATTTGGAGGACAATTGGGTCTTCAAATCTTGGATAATTTCTTTGTCATTTCCAACCAACAACATATCATC
>APFE030133306.1:105074-176857 GCA_000404065.3 Pinus taeda
TTATAATAGTAGGATTTAAAATGTATATGGTTTAATATTATTTTTAAAATACTAATTTAAAATATTGGGCATTAATATTAGTATTTATAATATTGACATTTATAAATCTCTACCATAAACGTAATAATTATTAATGTGTTTATATACGCTTGTTATATATGTTAACTAATGTGTTTATATACACTTGTTATATATGTTAACTAATGTGTTTATATACACTTGTTATATATGTTAACTAATGTGTTTATATACACTTGTTATATATGTTAATGTGGTTGTGCTAGTTGTAAGCACAAATTACTTTCTTTTCTTTTAATCATTTAGATAAATTACATTTACCTAAATTCACATCCACACATCACACATATATTGTATTTCAAAAAATAGTGTTTTGTATTTAGATTATATATGCTATGTCTTGTTTTGATATATAAGAAAAAAGATATATAATGAGTAAAGATATGTGATGTTTAATGGTCAATTTTATAATTAGTGCAATCATGTAAATTAAATAGCTAAGGAATATACTAAATTCACTACCACTTTACCATAATGATTCCTAATCTATAAATAAATTTTATTGCAATATCATGGTTTATCAATCTCACATGCCCAGAAAAACAATAACTTGTTTCATATAACACATGTTCATATGACATTTTTTAATCAATCAATTTAATTAAAAGGGGGAAAATGACATAACTACTTTAGAGATAAGATTTGAGCATACTACTATGAATATTCAATATTGTTCCATAGTTAAATCCTTACCATCCACCTAATTATATTCCTATATTCTATATTTTTTCATAGTTAAATCCTTACCATCCACCTAATTATTGATAATTAAATTAAAAGTCTTACTTCAAAATAGACACTATCAATGTAACTATGAAATTTTAATATTAATAAAAAAAATATATTCTTGTGTTTTTAATTAGATTTGGTAAAGAATTTTACATTTTGGAGAAAAAATTTACAATAAAAAATAGTTTTAGTCCACGTAGGTTAATTAAAAATTAATTATAGTATTTATTTATTTATAATAAAAAATATTAAAAATAAATATTCAATATACTATTTAAAAATATGATTATTTATCATTATTATTAAATATAAATCTTGATAATTAATTATACTAATGACAATAATAATAATCCGACTCTAACATGGGTGGCAGGAGTGGTAGGAGTTATCTCTCACCTTGATGAAGCAAGGGTGATTGAATTCACCTAGGGCATTGGGGAAGAAACTAACAACCAAGGGGAAATATAACATTATGGCAAGGACTGAACTTGGCATACACCATAGGTATTCGTCATTTGATGGACTTCGGCAACTCAATGATCGTAATAAACTAGGTGGGAAAAGCGGGCAACCCCATGCAATTTCTGACCCCAATCTTACATAGAATAAAGATTCTTTTGGAAAAAATTGAGAAGGAGTTCTATTGGAATTGGCCCAATTGAGAATAGATGACAGTGCACTAGAAAATAAACCAATTCCATGATTGTAAAATCTAAATATTATGGCATCGAGGTAACAAACATACAACCACCTAGGAATTGGAGGTAGAAGCATTTAATTCAAATGTAGAGTGTAATTATCTCCCTAATAAATCCACTACATAACTACCTCATGTAGTGGAGACGAGCGATCATCATTAGAAGATGCAACAACATATTCATATGGAACATGTTCATCATGCAGTGCTAGAGGCCGGACAGGTGGAGGCGGGCATATTAAACTCTAGCAGATTATAAGTTGAGTGAGATAAAAATTTACCATGGAAAAAAGTGTGTGTTCTCCTCAGTCATCTCATGTTGTAATGAAAAACATCCTTTTCATGATGGTAATGGATTTCAATATCTACTAACAGTCTAAGGATCATTGCAACATTAAAGGAGTAATTACATTTCATAAATGGAGGGAAGTGAACAATTGAAGATATAAAGAGCAAAACAATGATTCAGGGAAATTAAATTGTTATGAAATCAACTCAGAAAGGAGAAGAAAAGTTAGATCAATGACTTAAAAAGTATCCACTTCGAGGTGGAAACCTCGTGTACATTACACGAATGAACGATAATTGGATGATACAAATGATAACACTTCCTTGGTATATGTAGGAGTCTAAGAGGTCACAATATAATCAAATTCTACATAACAATAATAATGTTAGGGTGCAACAATAAGAATAATGGGCTTCTATGAAACACACCAATAATAACATGGGATACATGGGGACAACAATAACAATGGGGGGCTACACTAACAATATCAATAAAGGGAATACACTAGTATTATAGGGACCTAACATGCCCCTCTCCTTCAAAAAAGTGTTGTCCTCAATGCTTTATTAGTTCCAAATGCTTTTGTATAAAAATTGCATCCTCCCATGTATAATCTTCAATGAGTAAGTTCTTCCACTTAATGAGACACTCTGAAATTAATCAATTGCATAGTTGTCAAGTTCTTGTTCCCGTGACTGCTTCAAGCTCAAATATGTTTTTTCCTTCTTTGTCAAGTTATGGAAATATTGTTTGAATTGGGAGCTTGTCACAGTAACCTTCTTTAAGCATGAAACACGGAAATCTGGGTGTATTCGGGAAGATGTAGGTAACTCCAATTTGTATGCCATAGTACCAATCTTTTGCAATACATTCTACGGACCATAGTACTTAGGTGATAATTTATTATCCTTCTTAGCTTTCTTGAGGGACATTTTTTTATATGGTTGTAGTCATAAAAACACCCAGTTCCCTACATCAAAATTTCTTTCACTACAATGTTGATCTACCTATTGTTTCATTCAATTCTGCTCCAAATTGAGGTTATCCTTTAAGAGTTAGAGAAATTATTGTTGATGCTCGATGTGATCTTCCACTCCTTGAGCCTTAGAATGTACTCTCAAATATGATGTGATGGATGGTGGTTGATATCCATAAAGTGCCATAAATGGGGTAATTTTTGGTACGGTATGGAAGGAAGTGTTATACCACCATTTAGCTAGAGGTAACCACTTGACCAATTGTGTTTGTTTATCATATACAAAGCAATGAAGATATCCTTCCAAAAAATTGTTCATTATCTTAGTTTTCCCATAACATTGAGGATGATATGATGAGTTATGAGCTAATTGAGAACCAAGACAAGAAAATAATTTAGTCCAAAAAAATTTCAGCGAAAATTGGATCTTTGTCACTTACAATAATCTTTGGGTTTCCATGTATCTTTTTAATTGTTTCCATAAATGTAGTAGCAACTGTACTAGATTTAAAATTATGAGATCATGCAAAAAAGTGTGCATACTTGGTTCTATTAACTACTGCCACTATAACCCTATTTCCTTCAAACTTGGGTAAACCTATGGTAAAATACATTGAGACCTCCTCCCAACACTGACTTGGAATGGCTAAAGGTTGTAACAAATCCAGGATCTTAATTGTCTCAACTTTATTTTGTTAGAAAACCAAACATTCTGTCACAAAATTCTGAATATCAAATTTAAGGTCATCCCGAAAAAATTCCTTCTTGGCCCTGTGGTAAGCTTTTAAAAATCTTAAGTGCCCTCCTAAGGGGGAGGTGTGTAATTCAAAAAGAATATTTTTCTTGAGTTGGGAATTGTTACAAAGATATAAGTGATCTTTGTACCATAATGACTCATTTTTCTAGCTAAATGTATCAGATGTATTGGGATCTTGTTGCAGCTTTTGAATGAGTGTCCACACCTCTTTGTCATTCTTCCATTCATCTCTTTTTTTGGTTATATAATCAGTTTGGATAATATAAATTGCACAAAACAATGCTTCCACATCTTCATCCTTTCTAGAGAGTTCATCCACAACAACATTTTGTTTCACTTTTTTGTAGATGATTTCAAAGTCATAACCCAACATCTTGGTGACCCATTTTTGCCGCTCTTTTGAAGATAATTTTTGTTCAAAAAAGTATTTAAGACTGTCAAAATATATTTTTACCTTGAAGTGTCTTCCCATTAGGCAAGGCCTCCATTTCTTTAGTGCAAGTAGTAGTTCCAACATTTCCTTCTCATAAATAGGTTTGTGTAAATAATTTCCTTTGATTGGAAAACTTTCAAAAGAAGTTGGTCTTCCTTCTTGCATTAAAACAACACCCATTACATTTCCTAAGGCATCACATTTCATAATAAAGGTTTTTGTGAAGTCTTGCATAGTTAAGATCGGTGCTTGACACATTTCCTCTTTAAGATATTAAAAGGCCTTAGTTGCTTCTCGAGTTCAAGAAAATGCATCTTTCTTCAGTAATGTTGTTAGAGGTCTTGTTTGTTGGAAACAATGTTAATATTGAGACGGGGGTGAATCAATATTAAGGCTAATTTTATTTTTCATTCAAAATTAGCATCCATTATATGAAAGTAGCCTTTAATAAGCCATAACAACAATCATATAAATCAACACAATCATACACATCATGAGCAGCAAACACATGAGACATGAAGGTTTTACGTGGAAACCCTTTCGGGAAGACCACCAAAGCTTGTTGTTGTTATTGATGTAAAATAAGGGCACCAACTCTATTACGTCGATCTATTTGTGAGCCACCACTCATAGGAAGCACCAAATCCTTTTGATTGTTTGCTAGCACCCACTAGTAGGAAGCACCAACTCCGTCCATTTGTAGACACTTGTCTAGCTTACCAGAAGCACCATGTGAAGCACCAAATTCACAAAAATGTTGCAAGCACCAACTTGCAAACACCAAATTTCAGAAGGCACCAACCCCTAAGCCTTCTCAAGCACCCACTAGAGATGGAAGCACCAACTCCCTATATGTAGGCTCCAACCCACACTCAAACATGAACTCAATGTTCACTATTATTGGTAACCACTCTGCTTGATATCAGCTATGTTCTCTTCATCCCTTGGCCCACACAACACTCTGTCTTTGCTCACTCTATAGTAGCCTACCATCACCACCACAACATCATACTTCTCTTGGCCCTCTATCCACTACACACAACATCGCACTCTTGTCGGCCTTCTTCCTCTATGTAGGCACCTTCAGCCTTTTGCACAATAGCATTGGCTCTCTCTCGGGGTCTCTGATTTTTTCTTAGGCAAATTCAAGCTTTCACAGAAGAACATGCTTACTTATCCTCACACACAGTAGTGCACACTCAAGAAAACACTCTCCACATAGTTCCCTCAACAATGTTGTGTTCCCCATTTTTCTCCTCTAATCTCATGGGTCTTGGTCCACTGTTGCACTCTACTCAATGTTTCCTCTACTACATTTTTCCATACTGTCCAAGTGTACCTTTGCATGGCTCTCCATTATGTTGTTGCGTCTGACTAAGACATTGTATTAAATCATGAGAATGGGATCCTGAGCATTCTCCATACTGAGAATTAAATCTTTATTCCATCTGTACACTCCAATGAGACCAATCATGAGGTTGGGATACTGACTGCCAAAAATTCACAAGGCACAGTCCAGGCTGTCAGGAGGTTGACTGATTACTAGAGCTGCACAATGCATAGTCCATCTTGGCTTATTGAGGACTGAAACTGCACAATGCGTAATTGCATTTAGCAGTGACATGCAACCAGCAAACTGCATTGCATAGTTTCTGTGGCCAACAGGACACTGCCTCCAAGAGTTGCGCAATGCAAGCTTGGAGGTTACTGCCTGACTAGGCTTTCACAATTTATGGAGGGAAGGCAGAGTCTTCACTTCCAGAAATGTGTAGTGCTAGCCAGGTAAGGCACGGTCCGGGCCAAGGCAGTCTAGTCTAGCTGATGGGTGACTAAAAACATGAGAAGCCTGAATGCATCGTGAGATGAGTGAAAATGAGAGTGAATGATCATTCATGCAAACAACAAGTGCAGGATTCAAAAAATAGGAAATCATGCATGTGTGTCAAGTGAGTCACCGCAATGGCGATCCTTTGTGCAAACAGTTTCATGCATGCGATAGTAGTGAGATGCAAACGAAAACTGAAACCGTGCTAGTATGCATGCAAATGAAAGCGAGCACTCATTGAAATCAAGCAGACAACATTGATACAAAGCAAAACACAAAAAGTTCCAAAAATGTAGCGCAAATCATGAGTAGCGAGCTTACCCCAAGACAGTTGAGTTGAATGTGCCAACGACTGTAATGTGGGATGCCAGAGCTGCAAGGTTTATGTGAGGAATGAGCTCTACAATGTCCAATTTATGAGCTTTGATAAGATCAGGGGGACGCGCATGCCACAAATCTTGGAAAAGCGACACTTGGTGGGAGGTTTCTGAGATGATACTTGCATGTAACCTGTAGCTCCTAAAAATAGATCTTTGAATCAAGGGATGCCTTTGCATGCTATCTTGGGAGGAGCATCCCATGCATGCAAATCAATTTTGCTTTATCTCGGAGGGAACTGGTCAACTTAACTACACATGCAACAGTCTGCTTAGCTGGGAGGAAAAAGTGCACATTTCTGGGAGGGAGTTGGGTTGGTTGCTCAGTGGGATTGTGCAATTTCTGGGTATATCAACTGACTGCTACCTAGGATTGCGTAATTTCTCGGCTGAGTAGTCTTGCTGGAAGGAATTGCGCAATTTTCCTAGTGAATAGTGATAGCTATATTTGCATAATTCATGAGCTGAGCAGGCTGACAGACATAATTGTGCAATTTCTGGAGGGAAGGCTGGTTCCCCTCCAAAATTGTGCAATTTCTTGAGGGAGCTGCTCAGCTTGTAGCTGGACCAGGTCTGGTGAAACAGCCTGTGTGGAGGATGCAACAAGATTTGATGGATAGGTTGTCATTCTGTAAGAAAATCACTGAAGCTTGTGTAATTAACAAGGTAAGACATGTTGTTGTGAAAGGTTGGCAGGGAGGCTCCAAAATAAAGCTAAGGAAAAATTTTGGAGGGTGGTTGTAGCTGCTACAATACTTCGCGACACACTGGTAAAACTCGAGCTCTCTGAATGAACCTTGTTCGTGAAAAGCAAGTCTAACACCTTCGGAAGTATTGTTTGGTTCTCAATTTGTCTTGGTTTCAAGACTTCCTTGATTGTAATATGTAGCATATGCCAAGCTCTTGGTCAATTGACACACATTCCAAGCCAAGTCAACACAACTTTTTTGATTGGGGTTGAGGGGTCTATTGTTGCACAAGCAGTATAGCCTTCAGAGTCTTAGTTTCATCTCTGGTGTTGCTCCGCTGCCAATAGGCATGGACAATACCCTGGGTAAGTCACACAGCAAGATAAGCATCGTTCCACTGCCAGCGAGCCTGGTTAGTACCCCGACAGAGTTACTTGCATCACCTCTCTATGTAGGAAGCCTTTCTCTTCTTTCGCCTTATTCATTTTCATTTTTTTCATTTTTCACTTTTCATTTTTTCATTTTTTTCATAATTGTGTGTAGCACTTATTCATTTCAGGGGAGGAAGAGCCATCCTGACTATTGATAGAAAAAGACATTATTCCATCAGAGAAGTAGTTTATTATATACCTCTGACATGCTTGTTAGGTTTTCCCCCTCACCTTACTCTACTTGACTAAGTTGACAATGGTTAACCAAAAAGCAACCGACTAGAGTAGGTGACACTAGTTAGTGCGCAATCGTTGTGCTTTCACCAAGATTCATTTTGAACGGTACATATTTTCCATCGATGTATCATGGGCTGAAGACAACAAGTTCTTACATAAGAGAGTAGACAACAAATAACCAAATGTTGATAGTTGTACAAGTCCTCTTGTACTTAACCCAACTTGTTTGAAGAGTTGCACACAGCCCATGTGAAACTAAACTACAGACAATAACAAGAAAACAAACCAAAAAGCAAAGCAAGAAGCAGAATAAAATGCGAAAGAAAAGTGAGTAAGCAAATGAACAAGAAAGAAAACAAACACATGAAGAAAAAAGCAAATATGCATGCCAGAAAACAACTCAAAAAAAAACATTACTCCTACTCCTAAGCTAACAGTGCATGGGTCGTCTCACGAGAAATGATGCTTCCAATGCAACCACCAACGCATTGGTTGACCCATATTGGTGAAGGCATGGTTCGTGAACAACACAACTGTGTGAACCAAAAAATGTGAAAGATAGAACAATGAAGGAAAACACACTCCAAGCTTACGAGCATCCACAGAACGAAAATGAGTGAAAGCGCATGACATGCACTCTGTGGACTTACCATGGTACTGTGCTACATTGTGTGCAGATGTTGAGTGTATGCATTCTCTTGACTGGAGGAAGTGAAATCTAGGTGTTTGGTTGATCTTTAATGCAAATCAAAGAGTGATGAGGAGCCTTGAGTGTTTCAACAATTTCCTGATCAGAAGTGAAACCAACCTCAGGACAGCGAGGGCTTGACATAACCGTCAGCGCGGGCTGAAGTGCCTCGACAGTCTGTGAGCTTTCGACTTCGTTGACAAATGAATCATTGTAGACTAGTGTCTTAGATAGATTAACAACGATTGAATCAACATCATGATTAGATGAAGAAGTGGAGAGATCATGACAACCTAGATCAGAAAATTTAGGATGTTTTTCGATATCCTCATGATTTGATGAATTGTGCAGAAGGGTAGATGAGAAGCAAGGATGTTAACCCTCTATGTTTTCAAAAGTGATAGATGACAATTGGAAGGATTTCTGGAGGAAGATGTGTCCTCTCCACACTGTAATGATAGACTGACATATGATGTTTCCTGTGAATGATCAAAATTAGAAACCTCGGGAAATGAGTTTTCACAGGGGAAATTAGTAGTGGCAGAATCACAAGGGATGTCAGGATAAAGTGGATGAGGCACGGATGGAAGGGAGTCATCCTTCACCACGGGCTCTTCTTAAGATTCTTACACACACTCATCATGAATGATGGCACAGGTTGGCTTCATAACACCAACTCCGTTGAGGAGTTCGGAATAGAAGAACACAAGACTATACAATCTAGAGGACCAACAGAATGCGGGGAGAGAGGTTGAGGGAATGAATCCACGTGACAACCAACATGCTTTCAAGCCAAATCTTTGTAGATATCAAGATCAGGTGGGGTGGAGGATGTGACAGTTCAATAGATGTGTGTGCATGATCTCCCACATCACTCTGCAGTGGTGGAGCTTTTTGATGGGGTGAAGGCAAACAATCAATTGTGACAACAACTATGCCTGATTATGATTGCACAGATCCATCACCGAAGTTTGTTGAGCGGGGTTTGGATATGCGGAGAAAATACTCAAATCTCCCATAATAAATTCCCAATCAATTTCATCTTTGGGAAATCAGTATGCAAGATTACAAAAGCGTTTGTAAAACTAATCAACGGATTCATTGGGTTCTTTTTGTAATTTCAGAATTTCTTGATCGAGTGCTTTATGGTTAAAGTGATTGAAACCACGGTCTATCTCTGTGACTAGATGAGCAATAGAATGAATAGATTCTTTTGACAGCATGGCACACGAGTGCATGGGGTTCCCTTGAAGCGTGTAGACGAACAACGTGGAGGACATGTACTCTTGAAATATTCCATGTCTTTCGCATGCGTCTACAATGCCGACCACATGCCTAACCAAGGCTACGTGGCCTCCACCATCGAAGGTTTTATGTGACAAGTTATCCGAGAACTTTTCCAAGATAATGAAGTCATTTCCATAGGACATACACTCTGAAAGAGAAACTCTATAGTTAGTCATGATAGATATGTAGAGATTCAAAACAAATGTGAGGACTCTGCTTGTCATCTTGCCCTCCTTCTAGAGCCAAAATGTTGAGGGTGTTGGACCCACCAACAAGTAGGGGGATCTCCCTAGTAAGAAGTCCCAATTAGACATCAAACCATTTTGTGTGGGAGCCCCAACAGTGGGTCGTACTCTAATGCTTTGATCGCGACTTCGCACAGAGGCAAGTAAGATGTCCCTATTGGTAGCAACGGTGTGATAGTTGTAACAAGCCAAGGAAGGTGTATGAGAGGTTCAAACACACAAGGTTGAGATGAGTGTGCCCTTTGGAAACCTATGATAGCAAGGAGTTAAGAAGGGAACACACAAATGAAGATGCATCACAAGTTGGAAAATAAGTTAGAGAGAAATCCAAAGTGATAGTTAAACCAACAACACATTTTAGAAAGATTCGTACATACTTATACATAATAGTACATACATGCAGGCATAAGTAAACAAATACATATATCATTTAGAGTAAACCAGATAGCATAGAATAAAATACAACATACGCAAGAAATATGTTGGCTTTGTTATATTAAGGAGTGTAAGTTCCAGTCATACGATACATCCATGTAAAACCACTAGTTCTGACAGTGAAATGTTACAACCACAACTGCCTGCTCCTCCAAAGAGATATACTAGCTCTGCGCAGTGGAGAAGCCAAGGCTCATTACAATACTTTCCAAGCTCTCTCTAAGATAGTCTTATCGGAAGCTTGGCTGACCAAAAGCCTTTACAAAGAGTTATGAGGGACTATTTATAGCAAAGGGTGGGGTGGCCCTTGACATTCCCCTTTGTGGCAGTTCATCTACCCTCATGACTCTTCATCTACTCTATGACTGTGTTGTGGCCAACAACAACCCCCCTTGTTCATTTAAGTGTTGTCCAAAATACTAAATGAATGGGGACCCTTAGTTAAATTTTTAAGAGAAAAGCAAGTTTTTCCTTTCTTCAAAATAAGGTTACCATCGTAAGCTTAGAAAGGTCTTTTCAATATTTTTAACCTAAGTCTACGATAAGGTAAAAGTCTTTAAAATTGCGCTGCAAAAAAGATAGAAAATGCCTTCATTCCACTATAATATCAGTATGCGCAAGACCCTCGTGTTAAGCATGACATCGCATCGCAATGAAGTAATGCTCATAAGGAAAAACTTCAAGATCTACCGATCTACGATAACACCGATCGCAAGATCGCATATCACAGAAATAAACTGGCAATATTTGGAAAACATTAAACTTCTGTGACCTGCGATGTTGCGATCGTTGCAATGGTGCACTCTGCGATCTTGCGATTTGTGATTGGCGTGATTTGCGATGGCACGATCTTCGATGTTACGTAAGCAAATCATGAATCACTTAATCACGAATCCTTCGGGCACGTCATTCAAAGAAAAGCCACTTACCATAATCTGACTCAAGATCATGCGCTTTTGATAATAGTAAATGGATTAGTTGTCAGTTATTAAATGAAATGAAGACGCGTGCTTTTGTAAAGAATTACTTCACGTAAAGTGGCATATTTGATATATCTGTTGCATTTAAAACTCTCCCATCACCTTTCTTAATCAGTCATTTCCACTTCGTTCGTAATCTGCAGGAACGAAGAGCTAAGACAATTCAAAGCCGAACGCAGGAGCAAATGGGAAAGAAACATAAAACTCAAGGCTCCGAGGAGAAGGAAAAGACGAAGGAGATGGCGCCTTTGTATACAGACACTGCCTACAACAGAGACACAAGAATTTCGACATGGGAAAGCATGTATGGGCTGCTGGAGGAAGAAAATCCTAGAGTAATGAAGGTTGATACTACCGCGGGCTCACAACGCTCTTCCGAGGCATCCTTAGAGGAGCTACCATGTTCATTTCTTCATCGAATAGCAGCTAGACCCAAAATTTTACCATATACAGATATGATCAAGTGGATACTTGACAATGCAGAGTTGAACAACAGACAATTCAAGGTTCAAGGACATGGGCTCATAGGTTCATTCGCCGCGCAAGACTTAAAGCTTATGTATCATCTTCCTAAACCGTAGACGACTTACAATGCAAAATTTGTCAGGAAATTTGCGACAGAGAACCCAAGCCTGGCAGAGACCACTAAAGATTGGTCCAGAAAAGAGGAGCCGCCCAAAAAGGACAAAAACGATATGTACAGCACTGGTTCCCTCACCTCTCCGTATTGTTTTGCTACGGCCATGCTTTGTAGACTATTTGGGATGCCAGATATCAATAAATTTTCGTCTAAATGGCTACCACTCATAGATGTTGCCACAAACGTCGATATTGTGGATTGGGCTAAGATATTTTCTGATAATCTATACACGGCTATTATGAATTACCGGTCTAAAAGATCCTTGTCTCAAAGGGTCTATCCTCCTTTTTATCTTTCTGAGTATATTATGGATTCTATTTGTTATGTTTCTAAATTCCCCACTATGGGCTGGAAATGGACTACCCAGGACCCATTACCTATTCATGTTTATCATAAAGTGTTATGGGATTCCCAGTTCGTCCTGCACTTCTATCAGATTTGTCACGGGCTTATCTTACCCCTGCATAGAATGATGTGTGATGAAGAGGAAGGGAAAAGAGAAAATGCACCCAGAATAAACGAGAATCATAAGGAATTGCTCTTTAACAAATGGGACGATCAAATCAGGCAGGCAGAACAAGCAACAGAGACAGTGGCCACGCATGCAAACATTATTATCGACTGTGTAAATGAGAATTTACACAGAGCCAACTTAATCGAGGAGACCACATCGGGGTACCTACCAAATAAACTACGACTGGAAGCTGAATGGAAACAGAAGACGTAGGAAAAGGGAAAAGCGATCCAGGCATTGAACAGGTTAAATTGGGAGTGTTACTGGGCATACTTGGTCAAGCCACACAGTCAATGGATGACTATGAAATGCATCATAAACTCAGCCGAAAAAGTAGTGCCAGCTCTCATAGATTCTGTTTTCGCAGCCCAGCTCAGCGCAGAAGTCGGCCAACTGACTCTTCTCAAGTCCATAATGAATACTTGCAGTTTAAGGACCAAGTATAGAAGTAGCCTTATTTTTAGAAGTTTGTTTTTTCTTTTTATTAGATTAGAAAAAGGACAGTCATTTGAAAACCGTATTCTAAATTTTGTAAAGACACTATTATTAGAATTAGGAAGTAGTATTTTAACCCTTCTCATGCATTTAGAGAAGGGTCGAGAGATTTGTCAAAAACTTGTCCTCGGAACATGCACTTCTACACCCTCAGAGGAGGTTTTGATGAATGGATGGATAGAGATTTATTAATATTTGCATTTGATGTCTGCTACTGATGTTGCACTTTTGTACTCTTAGTAGATGTTAGAACAAGTAGAGATAAATCGTTTTTGCTTGAAGTTTGTGATTAGGATTAGTCATAAATGGTACTTTTATCTCTTGGCCAATTTCTGCTTATATTCTTTAAGTGATATATAGTTTTCAGTTGTTTATATATTATTGCATGAATGTATGAGTTACCATTTGGCACTTCTGTACGGTGGAGTCATTTATTTATGTCTGATATATGAATAACTTATTATGCGATATGTTGTTCACAATCGTTTTGCCTAACTTCTTATGCAAAGTGGTTTATCTTAATTGATTTCTATTCGTATGATAGTTGAATGATCTTTATTATCAGTTATTATTTGAAATCTCTTTAGATTGCATGATAGAACATATACACCCTGGGTTAGCGTAGATTAGATGTGTTGTTTCTCATTAGATTACAATAGCATAGAGTTAGTTTAAGAATCTGAATTAAATTAGCTTTAAAGTACTCTTAGATCAGCTTCATCCAACTCTACACACACACACACACCCTCAGATTGGGAAACTAGTCCCATTATCCCCAGTCAGACCCACTATACCAAACGGATAAGGAGCTGCCAACCAAGGTCCGGACCGGGTGGGTATCCCCCTTGTTGTCGACCCGATTTTCAGGGCTTCAACATATTTGGCACTAGAAGGAGGGCTTGAACATAGTGTCTGTTGGAAATGATTTTCAATTGTAACATTTGAATTTGGATGGCTGCTCACAAACTTCCCATTTGGAGTTGCATCCATGTTCCTACCTCTTCCAACACTCCACCTGAAGTGGTAAGACTCTTGTCTCAGGTAAAATTCAATGGTAAGAATAATTCTTTTGCTTTCAATCATGCTCTTCAATTTATTCAAAGAGTTTCGAGTTATGATGTTCAAAGAATTGATGAAGGCGTTGTATGCAGAATTTTTACTCTTACATTCACGGCGAAAGCTAGAAAATGGTGCAAAACCCTCCCAGTTGCATCAATTTACAGCTTGGACCAATTTGTCAAGACTTTCATCTTTAAATTTGATTGTTATGATTATGACCAGGTATATTGTGAAATTGATTATCTACGGAAACAAGATGAATCTGTTAGGGATTTTAATATGCGATTTCATCTTAATTGTCTAAAGTACGATCTTGAAAGTGAACTCATAGATGAAGAATCTTTAGATTATGCTGAACATTCCTTGCCTCCTATGTCTGATCAAGCAGAAATTAGTTCAAGTTTTGTCTCATTTCTTTCTAATATGAACGAGAATTACAATTTGAATATACAAATCGCTCACAACGAAGAAAGCCCCCAAAGCCTAGGAGTTATCCATGCTCTAATGCAAGAAGACAAAAACGAGAATGCTGGAGGAAAGCCTGCCTTGGAACTAGAAGATGACTTTGATATAAGGTCAGATAATATCGTTGCAAGTCAACAAATGCAGATGCCAAGGTTAGAACAACAAACTATTTTTCTTTCAAAAAATATCAGTACACAAAGGTATGATCTAAAGCCCAATGTCTATAATGAATCTGATGAACAAAGATTTTTCCATGATAATATTCTCAAATACATTGTTTCAGAATCACATTTTTCTCTTTATCCTGATGTTTTTAGTGATGATAACTTTTCCCCTCTCAACATTAAAGATATCTCAAAAAACACAGAGGATTATTAAAATGAGTCATCATTAGGTTTTCAAGATAAAGAGATAGCTATAGAACATCCTTTGAATATTTTCAAACAAGAACCACTTGACCTTCCTTGTCTGAAAATATATGACAAAAAATAAGAATCTAGGGAAACCTGTAAAATCATTTATGATGGTTACTTTGACAACGATGATGTTATTGATTTATCCCAAGTAATCCATCAAAACTCAGATAATGAGAGATATTCTAATTCGGAAATCATGTCATTCAATCCTCATTTCAAAGCAAAAGATCATTTGCCTGATTTTACTATCCAAGACAATATCCCGATCTATGATTCATATCATGAAGAAACCCCCATGCCTGTTCACAATCATAACTTGTCTTTTGGTTCACAAGACGGGATTCGAAATTACTCGGATCCCATAACTCTGGCTAGTTCTTGTGAACAGCAAAATATTCCAAGCCAATCCCAGTTGTGTTGTAACTTTATTTGTACAGATAATCATTTTTTTCTTTCTCACTTGCACTCATTTTGTACAAAATCAAATTGTGTTTTAAATTTTCAGACTTTTGATAGATTACTCTGGTATGTCGAGCACCTTATCAAGGAACATTCAAAAGACGAGCTACCATTTTGGAAAGCTAAACTGTGTCAAGGAAGTTCAGAACTTCCTCCATTACAAGATCATCAATCCATAACAGAAATCCATCCTCATTTTTATGATCCAATAGGTATCCAGTTGGAAAGAAATTTTCATGAGAAAGAAATTTCGGACAGAATTCCAACTAAAGTTACACATTCTTATTCCACATCCAACATTAACAGTCCAAGAAAAGTTTTGTTCTTAACACTGATGTTGGAAAGTTACATGCGTGTAGGAACAAAAATGAGAAGATGGCTCCACTGGAAATATCATTTCACCTAGTTAAATTTTTGTATATAGTTAGAGTAGGAGTAGGAGTAATTTAGCTAGGTTATTAGGTTTACTTTTAATAGTTTATAGGCAAAATAAGAGAAGAGGTGATAGCAATGATCATAGGTCTTTAAGGAATTAAAAAAATGGTGATGCTGCCGAGAACGGGATCACAAGTTCGCCCCGGGGTCGAATTTGGCAATGGCAGATGTCGAATGGGAACCGCGGGCCAGTCCAGAAGAGCTGCCTCGAGGCTTTTCCATTCATTGTAGGAAATTGTTCTGGGATCGCCAGTCGAGCAATCGCTGTTAGGTCGGACAGAATTTAAGAGTGATGTCTCGGTCAAGTGCTCTGTTCTTGCCGACGTTTCCCAAGAGATCGCGGTGGCTCTGCCTGAGAAGCCTTCTGCAGACCCTAAAACAACACTTGCTACCATACTAGGCGGTGGAGCAGGAACGCGGCTTTTTCCTCTTACATGAAGAAAAGCCAAACAGGCAGTTGCGCTTTCTCCCTTCGGCACTTGCATCGGTGTTATTGATGGCCATGGCGGACAGGAGGACTCTCTGTATGAGCGTAATATTCTCCTCAAACGCATCGAGAGCCTGAAATCCAACAGCTTCGTGTTGGAGAATGATCACGCGAGGGTTCCCAAACTCAGACGTTTGGACTTAGCGCCTGAACTATTTGACGAAATGCCTGAGCGAGATGAAACATCTTGGAAAGCCTCGTTTCAGATCCAGATCAAGCTCCTCTCAGGCAAAACTCTGCTACATTGGGTAGGCTCTCAGGATCTTGTGAAGGACCTCATGCATGCCCTGGAACTTAAGCTGGGAATTCCCTCTGCAGCTCAATAACTTCTCCATGAAGGTAAACAACTAGAGGATCTCTACCCCCTTTCATTCTACAGCATTAAAATAAATGCCACCATTATCCTTTCCCTACGATTGAGAGGGGGAGCAGTAGGACAGTCTTCCTCAGCCAAGGCATTCTCATACAAGGATGTTGTCTATTCACCGAGGCAAGAAAAGACAGTACCACAAGCTCAGGCGCCCAAACCTTTTCTGGTGGACAAACTTGAGGAGACTCCCTCCATTGAAATAGTGCATCCAACACTGGATGAGCAAACCCATCAGCTTCCTGAGCACGGCATTATTTGCAGGTTCAATGGGTTGTGGCCACGGATAGCAGATCTCTACCAGTGGATCCACTCTAACTGGACCAACAATTGCAAGGTTTTATTATGCTCAAAGGGCTTTTTCATAACGGTGTTTGTTTTTGAGGAGGACTACCAAAAAGCTCTAAAAGAAGGGCCTTGGTTCTGGGGCTCAGCAGGTTTATTCCTCACCCCCTGGTTCCCGGACTTCGATCCATCTTCGGCAATCATCACCAAGCTCCCAATCTGGGTCAGACTTCCTAATCTCCCAGCTCATCTTTGGCACTTTGCAGTTTTCCAAGGAATCGGCAACTCTTTAGGCCGCTTCCTAGACACAGATATTTCTAGAGGGGAAAAAGTCCTATATACCTTTGCCAGAATTTGTGCAGAAATAGACATCAGCAAAGGACTCCCGGACAAGATCAATCTCAAAATTGGAGACTTTCATTGGACCCAGTACTTGGATTACGAGAATACAGCTTTCTGCTGCCGCAACTGCCATCTCACAGGGCATCTCCAGAGCTCTTGTCCCTCGAAGCCTGCCCCAAAAAAGAAAGCCAATCATAAGCAGAAATCCAAAAGCTGGAAGCCTCATGAACCTCCCCCCATGGATGATTTTGATTTCAGCTCGGATGAAGAGGAGATAAATGAGGAAGAAATGGAGACCAAGACAGTGCAGGAACCGCCCTCGGCTGACCCTGAGGATTGTTCTGTCCAGCCATGCTCCCAGAAAAGGAATCATGAATCCTCCACCTTGGATTCAGACAAGGAAATATCTCAAGCAACCCAGCTCAGTTTGAAAATCACGCCAGTTCAGCAGTGCCCTCCTGAATGGGTCAAAGTGGGTAAAAAGAAAGGGAAAAAATTCCGCATAGTTGATCCCTCCCATGTTGGGTAGAATCATTTGCTTTGTTTTGTTCTCTGGTTTTTCTAATCACTTCATGCTATGTTCTTCTCTCTTCTCTTCACTTCTAGGAGCCGAGGTGGATTGCATATCCTTTCCGGCTGCCTATGTTCTTGTTTCTCATGGCTCTGCCTGTTTCCAGGCTTGATTGTACTATATTTTTCCTTTATTAATAGATTTAGTCTTATCCGCAAAAAAAAAAGAGAAGAGATTATCCTTATTCCGTACATAACCCTAGGGAATATCTACCTCTCGTTTCGTTAAATATTTTCTCCATAATAAAATTTGCTATGGTTAACAACATTTGACATTTACTAAAGACACATTTTCTCTATCAAGATTTTGAACTTCTGCTTCCACAAACAACAAATCTTTTTGGAAACTTGATCTTTATTATCAATAGAACTTTAACCCAGATATGATACTAGTTTCAACTCCAAAAAATTTGAAGAAAGAAATCTTAGTGAAGGAATTGTTTTACGTTAGTACAATGAAAGGCATCAATAACAAAATAAGGGGTCCCTGTAGAAATAGCCATTTCCAAAGAAGCTCTATTATTGTCATCCAGAACTTTCTTAAGGAAAGAAAATTGACTTCCTCCCTGCTAAAGGAAATCACAGCATTCAAGGAAACAATCCGAGAAAACACTATATCTCAAAGAATAAGAGGTCTCATCACGAGTCGGCTTATCATGATCACAGATATTATAACTTGTTGACTTTGCCAATATTGTCCACCAAAATAGGGCAACGACTCAAGATTGTTGCAATCAAAAGACAAGGGGTCTCATCACGAGCCAGCTTGTTCAGCAAAAGTGTAAATCAAGTGAATGACTGTGTCATAATTTGGCCACCAAACCAAGACATTGTTCTTTAGAGAATAAAAAAAGAAAAAAGTGTCAAAATGGGTTTTTCTCTGAAAGGTTGTAAATAACCTTAAGCAGGATAAAGGATCATTACTGGATAATAGGTAACCTTGTTGAGGCTATGGACGCCTGCTGGCAGCAGAGGCTCTACCTGCGACAAAGAAGCATATTTAAAAAGGACTGCTATACAGGGAAGACTTTATTTTAATTTTTGTTTCAAGACCAAGTAATGGCTGATGTAAATGCAAGGACAAGCTAAGGATACAAGTAATTAAAATAGAAAGGGGTTGAAACAAAATATCATTGACAATTTGAATTATAATATGTTTTATCTTTCTATAATAAAGTTTAAGTTTTCTGAGAAAATTTTTGTTTTCGGAAGTTTGAAAAACGTCAATAGAAGATCAGAGATAACTGGTTCTCCCAAGTGAATCGCCAATTGTTGTGGCCAGCAACAACCCCCCCCCTTGTTCATTTAAGTGTTGTCCAAAATACTAAATGAACGAAGACCCTTAGATTTTTAAGAAAAAAATCAAAATTTTCCTTTCTTCAAAATAAGGTTACCATTGTAAGCTTAGAAAGGTCTTTTCAATATTTTTAACCTAAGTCTACGATGAGGGAAATATCTTTAAAACTGCATTGCAAGAAAGATAGGAAATGCCTTCATTCCCATATAATATCATTATGCGCAAGACCCTCGTGTCAAGCATAACATCGCATCGCAATGAAGTAATTCTCATAAGGAAAAACTTCAAGATCTACCGATTTGCGATAACGCTGATCGCAAGATCGCATATCGCAGAAATAAACTGGCAATGTTTGGAAAACATTAAACTTCTGCCACCTGCGATGTTGCGATCGCTGCGATGGTGCAATCTGCGATCTTGCGATTTGTGATTGGCGTGATTTGCGATGGCACGATCTTCGATGTTACGTAAGCGAATCATGAATCACTTAATCACGAATCCTTCGGGCACGCCATTCAAAGAAAAGCCACTTACCATAATATGACTGAATATCATGTGCTTTTAATGATAGTAAATGGATTAGTTGTCAGTTATTAAATGAAATGAAGACGCGTGCTTTTGTAAAGAATTACTTCACGTAAAGTGGCATATTTGATATATCTGTTGCATTTAAAACTCTCCCATCACCTTTCTTAATCAGTGATTTCCACTTCACTCGTAATCTGCAGGAATGAAGGGCTAAGACAATTCAAATCCGAACGCAGGAGCCAATGGGAAAGAAACATAAAGCTCAAGGCTCCGAGGCAAAGGAAAAGACGAAGGAGATGGCGCCTTTGTATATAGACACTGCCTGCAACAGAGACGCAGGAATTTCGATGTGGGAAAGCATGTACAGGCTGTTGGAGGAAGAAAATCCTAGAGTAATGAAAGTTGATACTGCCGCGGGTTCACAACGCTCTTCCGAGGCGTCCTTGGAGGAGCTAGCATGTTCATTTCTTCACCGAATAACAGCTAGACCCAAAATTTTACCATATACAGATATGATCAAGTGGATACTTGACAATGCAGAGTTGCACAACAGACAATTCAAGGTTCAAGGACATGAGCTCATAGGTTCATTTGCCGCACATGACTTAAAGCTTATGTATCATCTTCTTGGACCACAGACGACTTACAATGCACAATTTGTCAAGACATTCGTAGCAGAGAACCCAAACCTGGCAGAGACCACTAAATATTGGTCCAGAAAAGAGGATCCACTCAAAAAGGACAAAAATGGTATGTACAGCACTGGTTCCCTCACCTCTCCGTATTGTTTTGCTGCGGCCATGCTTTGTAGACTATTTGGGATGCCGGACATCAATAAATTTTCGCCTGAATGGATACCACTAATAGACGCTGCCACAAACACCGATATTATGGATTGGGCCAAGATATTTTCTAATAATCTATACACGGCTGTTATGAATTACCGGTCTAAAAGATCCTTGTCTCAAAGGGTCTATCCTCCTTTTTATATGTATGTGTATATTATGGATTCTATTTGTTATGTGTCTAGATTTCCCACTATGGGTTGGAAATGGACTACCCAAAACCCATTACCTCTCCATGTTTATCATAAGATGTTATGGGATCCCCAGTTCGTCCCGCACTTCTATCAGATTTGTCACAGGCTTATCTTACCCCTGTATAGAATGATGTGTGATGAAGATGAAGGGAAAAGAGCAAGTGCACCCAGAATAAATGAGAGTCATAAAGAATCGCTATTTAATAAATGGGATGATCAAATCAGGCAGGCAGAACAAGCAGCGGAGACAACGGCCACACAGGCACACATTCTTATCAACTGTGTAAATGAGAATTTACACAGGGCTAACTTAATCGCAGAGACCACCCCGGGGTATCTACCAAATAAATCACGACTGGAAGCAGAATGGAAGCAGAAGGTGCAGGAAAAGGGAAAAGCGATCCAGGCATTGAACAGGTTAAATTGGGAGTGTTACTGGGCATACTTGGTCAAGCCGCACAGTCAATGGATGACTGTGAAATGCATCATAAACTCAGCCGAGAAAGTAGTGCCAGCTCTCATAGATTCTTTTTTCGCAGCCCAGCTCAGCGCAGAAGTCGGCCAACTGACTCTTCTCAAAGTCCATGATGAATACTTGGAGTTTTAAGGACCAAGTACAGAAGTAGCCTTATTTTTAGAAGTTTGTTTTTTCTTTTTTGTTAGATTAGAAAAAGGACGGTCATTTGAAAACCGTATCCTAAATTTTGTAAAGACACTATTATTAGAATTAGGAAGTAGTATTTTAACCCTTCTCATGCATTTAGAGAAGGGTCCAGAGATTTGTCAAAAACTTGTCCTCGGAACATGCACTTTTACACCCTCAGAGGAGGTTTTGATGAATGGATGGATCGAGATTATTAAATGTGCATTGATGTATGCTACTGATGTTGCACTTTTGTACTCTTAGTAGATGTTAGAACAAGTAGAGATAAATCATTTTGCTTGAAGTTTTGAGTAGGATTAGTGCATAAATGGTACTTTTACTCTTGTCCATTCTGCTTATATTCTGAAATGATATACAGTTTTAGTTGTTTATATGCAATTGCATGAATGTATGAGTTACCATTGGCACTTCTGTACGGTGGAGTCATTATTTGTCTGATATATAATAACTTATTATGCGATATGTTGTCACAACTAGTTTGCCTAACTTCCTTATGCAAAGGTTTATCTTAATTGATTTCTATTCTTATGATAGCTGTGTCTTTTTCCAGTTATTGTCGAATCTCTTTAGATAGCATAATGAAAGATATACATCCCGGGTTAGCATAGATTAGATGTGTTGTTTCTCATTAGATTACAATAGCATAGAGTTAGTTTAAGAATCTGAATTAAATTAGCTTTAAAGTACTCTTAGATCAGCATTATCCAACTCTACACACACACACACACCCTTAGATTGGGAAACCGGTCCCATTATCCCCAGTCGGACCCGTTATACCAAACGGATAAGGAGCTGCCAACCAAGGTCCGGACCGGGTGGGTATCCCCCTTGTTGTCGACCCAATTTTCGGGGCTTCAACAGGTCCTTACACCATTACCAAGGTTGTGGGAGACAATGCGTTTGAGCTCAACATTTCCCCATTCCTTGGCCTGCATCCAGTGTTCAATGTGGACCG
Organism: Pinus taeda; assembly: GCA_000404065.3. NCBI lineage: Eukaryota > Viridiplantae > Streptophyta > Pinopsida > Pinales > Pinaceae > Pinus > Pinus taeda. Next base: position 127,245 of record APFE030133306.1, read on the forward strand.
CTTTCGACCATACTTCCCGCCATTGTTGGACACATCAGACGTTGCAAAACAACTCACACCTACAGAGTTAAATCCATATTGCATGGAACAAGCCATAATTGATCAGATCATGGACACTCAGATCAAGAACACCAAATAGCAAAGGATCCAACTATATTGAGTTGTTAAAGCAGGCCAACTCCTTCACCAGGGCAAGTGGCTCACCAGGGACCAAGTTCAATATAAGTTTACTCATCTCATGGAGGAACTCAACTCAATGGGGACCATTTCTTCCTAAGGGGAGAGGAATGATCCAGGTGAATATTGGTGGCCACCTACCTATTCCACTTGGACCCCCACCATTGTTTCTTTCAGTTTTTTAGTTTCCTTATTTGTAGCACAATTTACTATTTTTGGCATTTTCTGGGTCCTGAACTTCCGAGCTGTTTTGATGCCCTAAACGACGCGTTTTGGGAAAACTGGGACCAACATGTGTCATGGACCATGTTAGTCATGTAAAAGTTGTAGTCCTCGGATAGATCTTTCTAACAAGGTATTGTGTGCATCAAACAGAGATCATATGCCAAAGTTATGACCTTAGGAAGTTGATGTACCAATTTACCCAAACGGGGCCCATAGTTTGGCGCTTTATCTCCTAGAGTTAGGTTTTTGGATGTTTAGGGTTTTCCATTGTTTCTCAATAATAAATAGGTCTTTGAGCCTCATTGTAACATAGTTCAGAGGCATGTAACTACCACATCTCTTCTCAAAGATAAGCTATCATCACTCGAGCTAGTCTTATTTCCATTTTGTTTGTAAGCATATTTCTCTATTTTACATTAATAAAATGAAGTATTATATATACTACATCTTTTTATTTATGGTTATCTCTGTAATTTTTTGCGTTCCTATTTAAATCTGGATCAGAAGCTCTGACCCATACTTAGTCAATTTTTTCCTCTGCTTGAGCCCTTATTTCCTTGCATAATTCCTAGAAATTAGGCCCCTATTATTTAGGAATTTCTCCAAAATTTATTGTGTAATTCCCAAGGTTGATCATCTAACTTCATGCAACACTTGTACACTCAAGACTAGTCTACAACTAATGTTAAACTGCCTTGGAATCTCCACCATAGTTGGGGAACTCGAATTATCTGCATGAACTAGCTATTTTGGGTTGATTGATCAGTTAACTAGATTATCACTAAGTTTGAATGAAGTCCCATTGAACAACTAACCTTCCACTAGTTCCTCCAACAATTAGAACTAGTTTAACTGAAAGCAACTTGAAATGTTTGACTTTGATTGCTACAATTTAGAAATCACACATGCTTAACTAAACTCTAACTCCTCTAACTCGAATTTTCTGAGCTAACAGAGTGACAAGAGCCATGTCACCTCAGTTAACTGCATCTAAGTTGTTCATTGATGTGGAAATTCAAATTTTCTCAATTTAATCAAGGCAAAATCAAATTGAGAATGTGTTGCTACATTTTTCAACAATCTAATGTTCTCATGTGATGATTGTTTTATTTATGTATTTTCATCTTTTCAATTATGATATATTGTGAAATTTTTTAAATTAGCCATATAATGGTTCACTCATTGCCTCCCAGCATAATCATAATTCCATCAGTGATAATAGAGGAGTTTTAAAAATCATTTTCTTTATAGTCCTGCTCTTTCTTTGGTGGTATTTTGCAATGTGCATTTCAATTCATTCTAATTTTTGTAATGTGCATTACAACATTTTTATTTTACAAATATAAAGTTGTCTTAACTTTATTCATGCATGTGTTTATAATCACTTCTAAACACAACAAGATATACTAATATATCATATACACATATATACATATCTTTATTTAAACTTTAAATTATAATTAACATTGTATCACTTTTCTTCACTTTATATATATTTTAAAGTTTTACATATCAATTTCATTTTGAGCTAATAAGAAATTACACATATCTCATGTTAGACTATAAAAAAATGCTTATCAACACAATGAGTAAGAAGTCAAGCATTCTAGAATATGACGAGTATAAGGTAAAATGTTTGAGCTAAGAAATTAGAGGTAGTGCTAGAATTGTAATCTCCTTTGTACACTAAAACAATGTTGGAATTCATAAGAAATCAAGGTTATTTTATAGGATGTGATTCTAATAGTTTGGACACACCATTAAACAATTAAAAATTTATAATAGAGCCTTCCTACCTGCATTTCACGTATTCATAATTGGAGCCAAGCTACATATTTATCAATTAAACTAAGTAGTGCATTGAACTCATCTTATCAAATCCAATAGACAAATGATTATCAAATGAGTTATTATTAGAAATTAATTTATGGAGCAATGAAATACACAAGATATTGCAGAAACACAAATACATAAACACATAAAAGAAGAGAGACACACATATATGTGGGTCACCAAATTTGGGCTACGTCCACGGAGAAACATCCATTCCTTCGTTTTATATTATCCAACAAAATCAAGAGACACAACCTACAACAAATTCACTGTAATTTCCTCTTTTCTCTCACACAATCTCCTCTCCCTTTCTCACTTAGAATAATAAGACACAGTTATAATACAATTCCCTCATATAAACCGAGGGGGTGCCTTCTAGGGAAAAAAACCATAAATTAACATAACTTCTACCGTCAGATCATTCACCTAATGAATGACCTATATTGACTACAAAATTACAATATTTTACAAGGAAAAATTTCAACTATTTTTAGCTTCGGGGGCACTTCCCCCGAATGCCCTCTATGGGGATCATAAAAGCCCCCACCAACCCCCCCCCCCCGACAGCAATTAAAAAGGCAGCATTTCTGCCCTATTAGTAACATCAATCCAATGTAGCTGAAACCAAAAAACTCTTAACAATTAGGAAGATAATCAAGCTGCACACCCAACAATCTCCCACTTGGAGACATATTATATAAACTCCATCGTTGCTTCATGTGCTGGACAATGACTCCACTTGGACCTGGTTGTTTCTCATCTTCACCATCATACTTGAATACCAATTGAAACTGAGCAGAATCTCAATTTCTCCCTAGTTACAACTTTTGTTAACATATCTGTAGGATTTTGGATAGTGTGTATCCTTTTCCATCTTCAAATGCCCATCTTCCAACAATATCTGTATCAAGTGGTACTTGAGCTATATATGTTCAGTATTGGAATGAAATAATGAGTTATTTAGAAGATGAATGACACTTTAGCTATCATTACGTAACCTACCCATCTATTGTTTCTTGCCCAATTCATTCATAAACCTTTGTAACCAAATCATTTCTTGACTAGCCTTTATATCAACAACATACTCTACTTCCATTGTTGAAAGTGCAACAATGTTTTTCAATTTTGAAACCCAACTAATATTTATTCCACCTACAATAAACACATACCCTATGGTGCTCCTCATGTTATATCTATTACTAGGCATATCTACATCAACATATCCCTATAGAGCCATGTTTGAACCACCAAGTCATAATGCTTGACTTGTGGTACCTCTCAAATACATGAGAATCCACTTTACTACCATCTAACACTCTTTTTCTGGATTGTTCAAATCCCTTCTTGGACCTCCCATTGCATGTTCAACATCAGTACTTGTTCAAACCATTGCATACATTAAGCACCCAAATACTGATGCATATGGAACTTTACACATATAATCCATCTCTTCTTGAGTCTTGGGACACATCTCCTTACTTAGTTTGAATGGCTAGCCAAAGGTGTTCTAAATGGTTTTTCATTTTGCATATTAAATTTTTCCAACACCTTTTCTATGTACTCACTCTGAGACAAAGTTAATTTGTGATTTTTCTTGTCTCTAGTTATTCTCATACCAAGGATTTGTTTTTCAACACCCAAATCCTTCATTGCAGATGAATTTTCCAATTTTCCTTTGAGCACATTTATTTTCTGCATGTTAGAACCTACAACAAGCATGCCATCTACATACAATAGAAATATAATACAACTTCCATCATTTTATTTCTTAAGATAAACACAGTGATCATAATGACATCTAGTATAAACCTGTTTAGACCTCATACCCTTGTGGCTATTGCATAAATATTTATTCCTTGAAATATCCATGGAGAAAGGTTGTCTTTACATCTAACTTCTCAAGATGCAAATCTTCTACCACCACTAGACTTAAAATAGTCATGATTGAAGTCCTTTTAACAAAAGGAGAAAATTTTCATCAAAGTCTATACCTTTTTTTTTTTACAAACACCTTCACCACAAGTCTAGCCTTATGCCTGTGTTTACCTCCATATTATTCCTTCAACTTGTAAACCCATTTATTATGTAATGTTGTTTTACCTGAAGAAAACTTGACTAAGTCCCAAGTCTGGTTATGCATCAAGGGGTCCATCTCTTCTTCCATGACTTTCTCCGAGTTCTTCATGGTTTCTATTTTCACTGCTTCTGGATATATTTCCAGTTCACCATAATCAGTGAACAATACATAATATAACAAAGGAGAGTATCATTCATGGGGTATAATTATCTTGGTAGATATTTTAACACCAATTTCAAGTGTTTATGGTGTTTTTTTCATTTTGGTTGTTGTTTTTGTTGTGACCACTGATCATTATGATTTTTAGACACCTTTAATTTTTTTGTGATCTCATCAAGCATTGCATATTGTTTGTTTTCTTTTTCTTGTTTCTTTCCCTCCATATGATCCTTATGCAAGACCTTTTCATTGAATATGACAACTATTCTCCTAATGATTTTGTGATTTTCATAATCATACAAGTGATAACAAAAATCATTTACACCCTATCCAATAAAGGTAAATTTCTTTGATTTTGCCTCAAGATTTGTTTTATTTTCTTTATTTATGCGGACAAATTCTTCACAACCAAAAGTCTTTAAAAATGAGTAGTTTACCTTTTTACCTGTTCATGCCTCCTCTTGAATACTACCATCCAAGGAACTTGAAGGCCCTTTGTTTATTAGATAAACAATAATATCTACAACATCTTCCCAAAATTTTAAGGGAAATTCTGCATGCAATCTCATGCACCTTGCATGCTCCATGATTGTCATGTTCATCCTTTCTGACACATCATTTTCTTATGGTGTTACTGGAATTGTCTTCTCTTTGCGAATTCCATGCTATGAATAGTAGTTATCAAACTCTTTGCTACAATATTCACCTCCATTGTCTGATTTGAGACACTTCAACTTCTTTCCTATCTCATTCTCAACCAAAGCTTCCCATTTCTTGAAAATATCAAATACATCAAATTTATTTCGAATACAATGAATCTAGGTTTTCCTAGTTGCATCATAAATAAAAGTAAAATAATAGCAAGAGCCACCGAGAGATGTTACCTAAGCAGCTCCCCATACATATGTATACACAAGCTCTAATTTTTCACTCTTCTTTTCCTTCACAACTCTGCTAAATCTGACTCTCTTCTGTTTACCATAAACACAATTTTTACAGAAATCAAAATCAACACGCTTCAAACCTAGCAACAATTTTCTTGAGCGAAGAATCTACATCCCCTTTTCACTCATGTGCCCAAGCCAATGATGCCAGAGTGTCATATCTGCTCCTATGGAGGTCAAATCATTAACAAAATAAGAAATACCATTGCATAAATACAATGTACCAATCTTTTCTGCTTTTGTTATTTCAAGGGCTCCTTTAGTGACCTTCCAGATTTTGTCTGTGAATGTAGTTAGAAAAACATTCACCACCTAACTGCCCTATAGAAATTATATTTTTCTTTAGATATGGAACATGCCTTACCTCCTCCAATAGCCATTGGTTTCCATTTTGTTTCTTTATAAAAAACTTAACCATTCCAATGATTTTACAGGGTTTATCATCACCCAAACGAACATGTCCAAAATATCCTTGAACATAGTCATGAAAATGTTTCCTATCAAGTGTAGCATGGAATGAAGCCCCTGAATCAACCACCCAGGCATCACAAATATTTTCTAATGAAAGAATCAAAGCATCTTGCATCACATCACCTATCACATTCACTTCATGATTGTTCTCTTTTTGTCCATCTCCTCCTTTTCCTTTCTGAGATTTCTAGTCTTTCTTTAGGTGCCCTTACTTCCCACATTTCTAGCACATTATCCATGATCTGGATTTGGATCTGCCTTTTCTTGACTTACTATGATTTCTTGGGCTCCTTCCTCTTCCCATTTTTCTTCCCCTAGTCTCTGCAGTTAAAGCATTACCTAATGTCTCACCATAGCTTTTCCATTGCATTTCCTTGCTAAGAATGGCACCAACAACATCCTCAAAATTTAAAGTACTAGATATAGAGACAGAGTTACTAATAGCCATATATAATTCATTCCAACTTCATGATAATGAACACAAAAATAATAGAGCCCTAACTTCATCATCAAAATTTACCCCTACAGAACTTAACTGGCAGTTAACTATGTCAAATTCATTTAAATGATAGGCAACAGATCCACCTTCTTATATCTTCATATTAAATAGACACTTCATAAGAAATACCTTATTTGAGGCTGAGGGTTTTTCATATAGTTTGGCCAATGCTGTCATTAAACCTTATATTATCATTGCCTTTGAAGTGTTAAATTCCACTGCATCTTCCAGACACAACCGTATTATTCCTAATGCATTTTTATCAAGAATCTCCAATTCTACTTCCATCATACTTGTCACCCTATTTCATTTTCCACTTAATGGTAGGTACAAATCTTTTTGATACAAATAATATTTCCTCTACATATTCCACAATTGGTAGCTTTTTCCGTTAAATTTCTCGACCCTTAACTTAGCATCTTCCGCCATTTCTCCCACTCGAACCAAAACCCTTCTTTCCTGCAAGTTTATCAGCCAAATAGACCTTCAACTCTATTACCAGTTGTTAGAAATTAATTTATGGAGTAATGAAATACACAAGATATTATGGAAACACAAACAAAAAAATCCATAAGACAAGAGAGACACAAATATATGTGGTTCACCCAATTTGGGCTATGCCCACGAAGAAACAACCATTCCTTCCTTTCATATTATCCAACAAAATGAAGAGATACAACCTACAACAGATCTACTATAATTTCCTCTTCGCTCTCACAAATTCTCCTCTCTTTCTCGCTCAGATTAATAATACACAACAGCAATACAATTCCCTCATATAAATTGAGGGGTGTCTTATAGGGAAAAAAAAACCTTAAATTAACATAACTTCTATCATCGGATCATTCACCTAATGAATGACCCACATTGACTACGAAATTACAATATTTTACAAGGCAATTTTTCATCTATTTTTAGCTTTGAGGGGTGGGGGGGCAGGGATGGGGGGCGCTCATAAAATTCATCGTTGCCCCCCCTGGACCCCCTGTCATCAATTAAATGGGTGGAATTTCCATCCAAATAGAAACAAGGATCCAACGTAGCTTAAACAAAAAACCAATGAACAATAAGGAAGATAATCAGGCTCCACACCCAACAATTATGGAGTCCACAATGGATTTATTCTTTCAAGATCACTTATAGGAGGTAAAAGTCTCAAGCAGTTGTTGACACACCAAAAATATAGGTGATGTAAATCTCAAAGATAGTCTAGCCACAATAAACCTAGAGAAATTACTTATAAACACCATACAAATGTGGATCGTCAGATTGCACGAATGGTTGAGATGAGCCTATTTTTGTATCGTCAATTTTGTATGTACATTTTCAACATCAAGTAAATATAAAATGAAATATATATTATTAAATTTTAAATATTATATATAAAAATATATATCCCAACTTATACAACATTTTATATATTACTATCCATTACATATTATTTACTTCATTAATAACATATCTTCAACACAAATTGAATTACTTGATAGGAGTCCTTCTTGTATGAATCATATAATCATCCTTAAGTGTGATTCAATCAATGTATGAAAAGGAGGCTAATGAATTGGGATCATTAAATTATTTAAGACTTAACCACATCATAAGTATAAATATAAAATCAAAATGAAGATATTTCAAACTTGATTGTTTAGTGTTGGAGACATTGTGATATCAATCAATGGAAACGGTGAAGAAAGAGTTGAAGGGTTTTGAAAACTATAAAGTAGAGATGCTACCCTGATTAGTAAAAGATCTTGTGGGAACACCAACTGCCAAAAAATATGTGTAAAAGACCCCTAACAAGATGCCAAAGAGTGCCAAGAAGACCTTGCCGCCCAAGGTCGAGCTTGTAATTGTTGGAAATGTCAAGAATCTAGAAGAAGACAAAGCCGCTCCTATAGAGGACGTGAAGGTTTTTGAGGAATCAATAAAGTAGGATAAATATATAATGGTCAAGAAGTTTTAATAATAAGTCCCACAAATATGCTAAAGATGCGTTGCTACTGAGAAGTCAGTTGTTACGAATGAATCTGCACAAAGCAAGATTTTCCTACTGGTGTAGAGTGGAGACACTAACTCTCTGTTATAGGTCTATTTTGGCACATCACTCCCGACGATCAAATCAATACAATTAGGGCTCATCAAACCCTAATTCAATTGCTACATTCCATAGACAATTCATCATATCGAATGCTTTCATCCATAAAAGTTTCCTAGCTTGAAAACCTGTTGAAATGCCTCCTTGGGACACCAGCGTACCCTTGGTCAAGGGAAATTGCTCTACATAGTAGGTAGGCCCATTCAAACTTGTGTTGCAATTCACTTAGTCCCACTTTAACCTGTGCTAAGCGAGGATGAGCAAAATTGACATAGGCTTCTAGGAATATTCCTTGATTCTAGAACATTCTAGAAGGATACCCAGCTCTTATCTCATCCTATCAGCTCGGGTTATGGATCAATTAACCCTCTATCCTCTCATCCCTTTCTCCATGGAAACTAACTCCAATTATGGAAAACCATTCAATATCCTATTTATGACAAAACCACTTGCATTTCCCTATAAATTGACCACTCGTCATAGTGATCAAAGGCTAGAATATGAATATTGTAGAGAAATACTATTGGTTTGAGACTTGAAATCATTTTCAATTAAGGTTATGCTACTAGATTAATGTGATATTGGTGTGATGAGGGTTTGGACTAGGTTGGATGATTGGCACAGGATCAAACCACATTGGGTTTAACTTCTCCTTCTATCAACCAATAAATTTGTTTGTTACTTTTCCCATACTTTTGTATATATCTATGATGAATGAATGTTCAAATGTTGTCGATTCCATTTGTTTATAGTAGATAGATCATATTCTTTCATTGTTTTCGTCTTATGTTTATGTTGGCAGGTACCAATTGAGCGAATTCAATTTGAGTGGGAGCGAAGGGAGCAATTCAAAGGAGATCAAAGGAAGCAAAGGATCACAAGTAGGTTCCTTTATCTTATCTATCTATTGTAGGAAAAGGTTAAACATCTTTACTTCTGTTTTTCTAAGTGTAGCTACCCACTTAGGGAAGATGTACTTATCTATAGGTATAAATTCCATATAACAAATTGGTGACTCTGTTAGGGACCGACCATTGTTCTTGGTAGTTTACCCTTATCATATTACATCCTAGTAGACTTTACTTGACTTCATTGATCTCTTTTTAGTCATCTTGAATTTATTTTTTTGGTCAAAAATTATGCTTAAATGTTTGTTGATTGGGCTCTTTGGCATCAACACATTGTTGTATTAACACAGTGCGTTTCAGAGCAACCTTGTCTTAGAGGCAGTGCTCTGCAACGTATTGTCTCCCACTCAGGGCTGTGCTGATCCATGTCAAGCCAAAAAACCAATCTTTTGCTTGGTTTTTTCCAAATTTTCTTCTAATGTTGTTTGCTGAAATATCAATGTTTTCTATGGCTCTAAAATCAATTTTCATTTCTTCTCCTAGCCCTACTTTTTCCTTGATTTTTAGTGTTTCTGAAGGGATTTCTTTATGATTATCAATTCATTTTCAAAGTTAGCTTACATCGATTAGAAATGAAACAAGGAATCTGAGCAGAGTTCCTTGTCTTGTGTCAAGCTCATTTAAAAAATGAAACAAGGCCCCCTAGATCAAAGTTCCAATTGAGTCTTTGTTTAGATCTCATAAAATCTCAATCAAGTCTTTCACTTGATCTTATAAATGAACCTTCATTCCATCCACCTAATAGCCACAAGTAGTCTACTTAGGTGAATGCAATGAAGCTTGGGAGGCATGCACCTAGAATTGAGTCATCATGCTAGGGGCATGTAAACCAATCTCGAGCATATTTTTTCATTCCAAGCTTGTGTAAACATGAAACTGAATCCAAGCATAGTTCCCTATGGTTCAGGTATGTAAAAATGAACCCATCTTGTGTAAGAATCCAAGCATAATTTTTCATTTCAAGCTTGTGTAAACATGAAACTGAATCCAAGCATAGTTCCCTATGGTTCAAGCTTGTGTAAAATGAACCCATGTCCATTTTAACCCTCGTGATTGCCATTATATCAGCCTCTTTCGCCAAATGAGCCTTGGTTTTTCTCCTTCCATCATCACTGTCTTCTTGGCTAATCATACACTTTCACTTGGTTGTGTTAGTCCTTACAATCTCCTAGGCTGAAAAGGAAATCGAGAAGGGTAACCTCAAACCACTTTAGCTCAGTAGCTAGCCCTACTGAGCATGAGATGGATCTCTCTAAGTCTCTTGTCAGTGATTTGACTTTAAAGAAAATGAATTTTAGGCTAGTTATGTGTATTTGTTTGTTTGTTTATGAAAATTTGGTTTTTAGGATTTGTTGAACTTAGGGGTTGGAGCCACAAGTAGGTCTAGGTTGTGGCAGTGCAGGAACAAACATAAGAAGGAGCTAGATATCAGAAGCCACGGTGTAATTTGAGTATTTTTTATTGTATTATAGAGTATATAGTGTGGAAGAAACTAATGAGCATAAATTAACATGATTTCATTAGCTTAGGAAGACAATACACATAACTATGAAAACCAGATAATCGAGCTTGAAAAATAAGAATTTTGAGCATTTTATTGCAAGGCATTCATAGAAAGAAGAGATATAATGTAGATAAAGATGTTTAGACCATGAGAAAACAAAAAGAATGAAGTATAAGCACCATGAACTCACTGGGCTAGAGTTCCTTGAAAATAGCTGCAACTTGTCTTTCTATTAGTTGAAAAGACGATTACATGCAAGCCTCCTTCACAAAAAGTTCAACCCTGTTCTCCTCAAGAGAAATGATACATATAGACTCTTCTAGACCACTTTCCCACCTTAAAGAGTCGAATTCCTTGGTGGAGTAACTGACTCCAAGATTCTCTCAACCAACAGGTGAGAATGAGAAGGTGTAACTCAAACACTTCATGAAGAGTCTGTTTAGGAGTTTGCTTCTTTTATGAGGCCTAAAAAACATAAAAAACTACCTATGATGTAAATTTATTCATGCCTACATCACCTAGACTCATAACTAGTGCCATTACATAGAGAATCTTGACTTTGACTAAGTCAAACTAGAAACTAGAAATTTACACAGTGAAATTTACAATTTGAAACACAGAAAAGTGCAGAAGCACAACGCCGACATTGAGTTGACGTTTAGGTGCCTTCAAAGGGTAAAAATGAAAATATGAGAGAATGTTCAACTAGCCCTTCAAGTATAGTTTCCATAAAAATTAGAATTTATGAATTTGGAGCATGGTAAGACCTCCAAAATTCCATTCTCCCAAGGTCGCTCCAGAAGCGCAACACCTATCAAAATATGGTCCAAAATGCTAGTTTTGGCCACTTTTTTGCCTTTTTATCCAAAATTAAGCCACCTCTAAAAAATATGAGAAAATGGTTTTTTATAGAAAGGAAAGAGATTTCCAAAACTGGAGACCTTTCCTCAAATGGAGGCCTGAGGAAAAAGCGCAACGCGTGGAGTAGCTGAATTTTCTCAAACTTAGACCAAAAATTATTAAAAAACTAAAAATGCTCAAAATTAGCTAAAAATTGGAGTGAATGTGTACAAATATGTTTTTTATAGCTTCATGGATGCTTTACCAAGCATATCCAAGTTTCCCTCATCCTTTTGGTCATTTTTGACCTCCTTGAGCTTGTTTTCAGGTTTCTTTACCTTGACATTGGCGATCATGTTTTGACATTGGTAGTGGTGTGCCATGTGTCTGACCAACTGATTATCCTTGTTTTCCTTCTCAAGGAGCTTCTCCAAATTTTCATTCACCATATTGAGCTAATATTCCTTATATGGATGAACCTCTATGGAAATCCTATCTTCTAGGTCAAGGTCCTCATTCAGCAGAATTTGTTCTTGCTCCTCTTGCAGGGCTTTCTTGAGGCCTCTTGTTCTTGGTCTTTTCATTTTTCCTCTCCCCTCTAATGCTGTAGGCTCTCTTGATTTCATGATCTCCTTACCTTTGCCAACTTGTTGCATTAACTTGGCTTTTTCCTTTTCTAGGATCAACTCCTTTGCTTTTGAGTTGATTGCTTTCCTGTTCAAGGAATGATATAACATACTTTTCCCTTTCCAAATTGATTTCTAGCTCCTTGATTTGGTAGTCCTTATCCTTGATAGTTTGTCTCATGTTTGTGGTATGATCCTTAGTCTCTGGATCAATTAGTTCAAACTCATGCTCAACTATGTCTTTATCCCTTGCTGTCTATTTCTGCTTTGTTGATGAAGAAGGCTTGGCCCCTTTCTCTCTGTGAGAAGAAAACACAAGCCTCTGCCCCTTCTTATCCACTTTAGTCACCTCAGGTTTGGATATCTGAGTCTTATCCATTGTTTTGCTAGATTACCCCACCTCTGTTTATTGTTTTGGCGCACTAGGAGGTTGAGATGTTGCATTCTTCTCATGCCATTTCAGGGCTGCTTCCAAAAAGGCTTCCCAAGCCATACCTTTCTCTGCTAGCCAATGAAGGACAATGGTTTTGATGAGACTATGATGGAACAAGCTTGGGGAGTTCTCTTTGTCCTTTAATTGTATTTTTTCAAACATTTTGGAAATGCTCCTGAATAGATAATTACACATGTTGAGTGGATTTTGAGAGGTGAAATGCATGAGGAGGAAAATGTGATAGGCACACAACCTGGAGAATCTACCTTCACAAGTGAAGAACCTCATGACAACTTTCATCAAAGGGGCGTATTTCTCCAATAAATATCTGAAAGGCATGAGGTGAGTATGTGTATCTTTGTATGGCGTCTTCAAGAAAGGCTTGTAGTATTCAAGATCTAGGCTCATTCCTTTGAAACAATATTCTCCATTGCTCAATAACCCCGTTGCAATTGAGATAGAGGCCACTGAAAAACTGAACTCAACACCAGCAATGACAGTAGTTTCTCCTTTCAGTTGAGTTGCTACCCACTTTGTTAGTTGCTCATGAAATCCCACCTTGCTCACCCTTTTGCAAAATTCCAAGCAATGGACATCCTCAAAGCATTGTTTGATGAAAAGATAGGAGTTGATTGTGTTGCAGTCTGATGGTTCATATCTGAGGATCTTCCCTCCTTTATGTTGTCTCTTTCTTTCTGGCAAAGATTTTGCCTCCATGATGACACAAAGCCCTAGCAGCAGGCAACGAAAATAAGATGTGAGGTGTGAATGGAAATGAAGTGATATGAAGGTGATTTTTTGACAAAATGATGGGAGGGGTCTTGGGAAAGGTGAGAGGACTTTGAAAACAGATGAAAATGAGTGGAGAGACAGTGGAAAGATGATTTTCTTGTAGGTGGAAACAATAGGGTTTATGATGAAACTTGCCCAAAAACCTCTAGGAATGAGCTAGGGTTTTTCTTTTTGAGTGTTTAAACTTTGTTTTGAGGTGGGTAAAATGGTTTAAATGGGTCATCAAACATGTATGCACGTGTAGGATATCATTTTACATGTTTTAGAAATAAAAAATAATGATGTCCATTTTCACCCTAACATTTCCCATGCAAATTTTGCTACAAACCCTAACTTGAAGAATCATTGACATGAGATGAAATTGGAAAAGAAAAAGATGGAGGATGATGATGTACTTACTTTTTCCTTAGCTTAGAAGTCAATAAAATCAAGCTTGCAAGTGAAAAAATGATGTTTGGGAGAGTTTTGATGGATTTTGGGGCACTCTGTCCTGCGCACAGCACAATATTCCTGAGCACAACGCCAACGCGTAGCACAGTTCTTCTAGGCACAATGCCAATCTCCTAAGCACAGTGCCGTGCTTCTAAGCGTGGCGCCTGCAATGTTTTACTAATTTCTCCTAGGAAAACAACTTTTTTTTTCTTTTTTGGATGAGATAGCTTGATAACAAAGAGTGAATAGAATGTGAAGGAAGGAGTTTGGGGGCTTTTGAGTTTATATAGGGAAAGTTTCTTCACTTTTACAAAAAGAAATGGGACCCGCCCTCCTTTAGAAACTGATTTTCACTTTATGAAAACAGAGTTACCTTTACCATTGCAAACCTGAGATGTCCTTTACTTTCCTGAGTGTTAGAGCTTCTTTTTCTGGAACTTTTGGAACATGAGAGTATGAGGAGTGTGTGAAAAATCAAGATCAAATCCCAAAATTTGCTTTGTCATGCTTTACTCACTGCTGGTTTTATTCATGAAAATGATGGACCTGGGAAACCTTAGCGACCTAATGGATGACCTAAGACCTAATGGATTGATGATGATGACTAGCCCATTTTTATTGTGGCACCTTCATAAAGTGTGATGGGCGACCAGCATGAGTGAATTTCCAAAGAATTACTTCATCTTTAGATTGGAAAACCAATGACCAAATTTGCTTTGTAAACCTAGTAGCAGAAAAATTTTGATTTTGAAAGTCTGGAAAAACATAGTAAAAGCATATTTGATCCAGGTGACAGGCTAACAAGACTGACACTAACAGGTTGTTTTACCCTTTTTGAGGAATAATTGTAATGAGTGGTCTTATTAGCCAGCCTCTTCACATAAATCAACATGTTTTGAGAAGTTCCAACATCACTAGAACTAGTTACTATCCTAGACACCACTCATTCCTCTAAGACGAGTCATCTTTAAGCTCTTTTCTGACTCGTAAAAAATGAAAAGATCGTCGAGTATTTTCCTTTTTGACTCGTTAAAAGAAAATAAAAATAGCAGGTCTACCTTTAAGCTCTTTTCTGACTCTTTAAACATGAAAAGATTGTCAGGCGCTTGTCCTTTTCAGCTTGTAAATGGGTTGGAAACGACATCTACTCAGTAGAAGTTTAACCCTTTTCCGAACTGAGATAGATTACTTACGAAAAAAGGAATACGTTGATCGAACATGGTCAATAGGTTCTCTCTTGTATTATTTTACACTTTTTTAGATTTGAGAGACAAATTTACGAAAAAGAACTTGTGGTGCTTTCTTTTTTTTCCTTTTCAAACTCTCTAAATATGAAAATGATCGAGTTCTCATTGTCATTAAATTCGTTAAAACATCAAATAGCGACAAACATGTCCATCATAACAAGATCGAGTTTCACATTCACTAGATTCGTTAAAACACCACATAGTGATGGATTCACCTAAAGGGTGGAATTATAAATCAAGCATATGTTATCCTCCTCAAGCTTGTCAAAAAATAAAGAGGTATTAGTCAGCAATGACTGGGGAAAATGGAAAAAGAGACCAATCACTTTATGGTAGCAAGTCGCTCTTGAAGATGAAACTTTCACTTCATCTCTGTAACTATTTGGGTTGGGTTATATGCTTGATGGTTATCATAACTATGGTCTATCACACCATCCATCACTTTGGTTTTGGGTCAATGCTTCCAATCATTCAATGTCGCCAACATGTTCAAGAGAAGTCACTCAGTAAACTTCATCCTTTACAATACTCATAAACCTTCATTTTCATGATTGCCATTCCTGAACATTGTGTCGTTGGTCACATTTTCTCTTCAAAATCATTACATTTGTTTTGTGTCGTTGATGGGGGATACATCAAGGCCCTCCTGTGACGAGTTGCTTCTTGTCGACATCAATGCATTATCCTAGAAGTTGACTTAGAACGCCCTTCTAGTACCTTGAGGCTTGCATACATTAATGGAATATTTCTCACTTCTGGTGACAAGTTAACATCATAGGCCTTCGACCGAAAGAATTTGTATGGTGTTCGACATCAAAACATCTATTCACACCATGTAGAATGTATTGTAGTACCTTGAGAATCATCATCATTATCGGTGATTTCTCTTGCATCTGTTAACAACTTACATCATTGGCTGGTAATTAGACAGTGTCTTCCCATGTTCAACTTCAGATCACATTTTCACATGGTTAGACATGTACTTGAGTGAACAATTGGACAATATAGAAGACCTTGGATCTAGTTTCATCCATCTAGGCTGTGATTTCAGGAGAGTACTAAATCATCTATACGATGGCTTTACACAAATGGTCATCCTATCATGGGTCTATATCTGTAGATGACTATCTGATTTATGTACATGTAATGAAAAGTTTATATGTTAAGCATGGGTATATATTCCCTTAGTAATTCATGAAAAATTCAAAGATATCATGATATTATGTATTGTAATTGATGCAGGTCACCATCCACTTTAGATCCTCCTCATCACATCATAAAGTATATCACTCAACATTATCATTTTCGACTTCGTGATTTAAGGGGAAACTGTTATAGTTCTATTTGGTCACATCACTCCTGATGATAAAACTAGTACAATTAGGGCTCATCAAACCCTAATTTAGTTGTTACATTCCCTAGACAAGTCATCATATTGAATGATTTCATCCATAAAAGTTTCCTAGCTTGAAACCCTATTGAAATGCCTCCTTGGGACACCAGCGCACCCTTGGTCAGGGGCAACTTCTCTACATAGCAGGTAGGCCCATTCAAACCTGTGTTGCATTGCACTTAGGCCCACTTTAACTTGCACTAGGTGAGGATGAGAAAATTTTACATAGGATTCTGGGAATATTCCTTGATTCTAGAGCATTCTAGAAGGATGCCCAACTCTTATCTCATCCTATGAGCTCGTTTTTGGATAGGCTACGGATAAATTAACCCTCTATCCTCTCATCCCATTCTCCATGGACATGAACTCCAATTATGGAAAACCATTCAATATCCTATTTATGACAAAACCACTTGCATTTCCCTATAAATTGACCACTCATTATAGTGATCAGAGGCTAGAACTTGGATATTGTAGAGAAATATTGTTGGTTTGAGACTTGAAATCATTATCAGGTAAGGTTATGTTGTTAGATTGATGTGGCATTTGCGTGATGAGGGTCTGGACTAGGTTGGATGAGTGACATGGGATCAAACCACATTGGGTGTAACTTCTCCTTCTATCAATCAATAAAGTTGTTTGTTTCTTTTCCCATACTTTTGTCTATATCTATGATGAATGAATGTTCAAATGTTTTCGATTCCATTTGTTTATAGTAGATATATCATATTATTTGATTATTGTCATCTTTTTTTTTATGTTGGCAAGTACCAATTGAACAAATTCAGTTTGAGCAGGAGCGACGGGAGCAATCCAAATGAGATCAAAGGAAGCGAAGGATCACAAGTAGGTTCCTTTATCTTATGTGTCTATTGTAGGAAAAGGTTAAACATATTTACTTTTGTTGTTCTAAGTGTAACTACCCACTTAGGGAAGATGTACTTATCTGTAGGTATAAATTCCATATAACACTCTCAGGGAGGGTATTCGGAATGTCGATCTCACTCCGGGTACTAGTTCAAAACCTAGGTCATTTGAAGGGCACTACATTAGATCTTCTGAACCCTTTTCAAATTTCCATTATATTGATTTTTTGGCATTCGATGCTTTTTTGGGTCAGATCTACAAATCTGGTAAAAGACCTCAAGTTATCTGTAGAGCTCAAAACAAGGGTACCCTATGGAATAAAATGCCTTATTTTCTAAGGTAAGAAAATGGAATATCTCTCTCCTCTTTTTTATTTATAATATATGTAGGGATGTCACAGTTTTCTTGGCCCTTCGATTGCATGGGGGAGCTTTGGAAAAGCCTTCCTCTTCCAAAGCCTTCTCTTACAAAGATGTAGTCTGAAATAAGGCTCTCCAAAGTGCAGGGTTGCCTCAGGAAGATCTCCTCCCCTCAGGCAAGGTGACTCAATCTTAGGTGGCTTCAGTTCCTTTTATAGTAGACAAATCTAAGGGCATTCCTTCAGCTAAAATCACTCATCTAGATATAGATGGAATCTATTAGTTGTTGGCAGGTAATGGCCTCATCTGCCGCTTCAATGGGCTATGGACACATACAATATAACTTTACCAATGGATTCATTCAACTTGCACAAAATCATGTAGGGTCCTCCTCTATTCCAAAGGGTTCTTCATCGTCATTTTTGAAAATGATGCGGATTATTAGAATGCTCTTTCCAAGGGGCCCTAGTTTTGGGTAAATCTAGGATCTTCTTGACCCCTCGGTTCCCATATTTTAATCCCTCCACAAATGTGATCACAAAGCTACCAATTTGGGTTTGAATCCCAAATTTTCCGTCCCATATATGACATTATGTAGTGTTCTAGGGTATTAGAAAAATATTGGGTCATTTTCTGGTGGGAGATTCCTCGCGAGGCTAGTGTGGAGTCTTCACATATGGAAGGGTTTGCGTATAACTCAACACAAACAAAGGATTTCCTGAAAAAATATTTTAAATATAAGTTATTATCATGGACCTAACAACTAGACTATGAGAACACTACTTTTTGATGTTGACTTTTCCATCAAACATATCATCTTCAGAACTCATGGTCTAAAAAATGAGTCAAATGGAAGCCCATATCTAAAGCACGGAAGCCATGCAACCTGACTCCTCAAGAAGAGAATAATTCCTCTTCCTTGGATCAGGAAGATGATGAGTCTAAAGATGACATGATCTCCTTGGATGAGGCCTAGAATACAGATCTTCAAAAGCCCCATGAAGGAGGTCAGGAGATCAAAGTGTTTTCAACCAAAGGATAAGAAGTCAGTAATAATGCTTCGACGAGCACCATGAAGTGCACCCATTATGATTCCTCAGGCTTTTACAAGGTTGTCTCCTTATATTGTCAAAATAATCTTAAGGTAGCTTTGGTAGCTACACCTCGAGAAGGATGAATCAAAGTAACAAAAAAAAAGAGAAATAAAGGACACACTAGTAATTAGCCCCAACTTGGGTGATTTCATGGCTTCTATTTTTCATTTTCTATAAGTATTATATACTCTATTTAATGGCCATCCTTAGGCCTGTTATGTCTATGGCCATTTCTAAGCTAGCTCTCCTCACGTATATTTGTTTTCCGCAATGAAATATAATGTTTTTTATTTACAAAAAAAAAAAGTATAGCTATAAAATCTTAGACAATGGTAAACATTGACTAATAATATGAAAGCAAAAATCCTTTGTGCTTCTTGTATCAATCCCTTTATGTTTCTTGTCTCGGTCCCTTAGAAGTAACAAGATCTGTAATAATGATAACGAAATAGGGTATATAACAATGTCAACAAAATAAGGTTCGCATGTGGAAATTGACCATGGAATCCACTTCAATCCGATATATAGATAAGTTGAAAGTTTCTAACTGGTTTAATTGAAAAGTACATGTGATGTTGTGAACATTTGAAAATGGTTAAGGTATTGAAGGTTGTGAACATTTGAAAATGGTCAAGATGTTGAAGGTTGTAGATAAGACAAGATATTAAATTAATCATTTAAAAACATAAAAAGTATATCAATATTATTTAAAATAATTAAATATCAAAATTTGGAAATATTTACAATTAACCTAAAATCATTTTAGGTTAAATAAGAGCTTGAATGTGTTCAAGTTGTAATATTGAATTGTAAGATAATTTTATTTTAACGAAAATACGTGATAGTGTTTATCTATAAATTAAAGTGAAATTGAAATATTGTATGTATTTAAATCCTTAATAATAATTTTAATACATAAAAATGAAAAAATATTATATAAGTTGATATTATAATTTAAATAATTTTGTTCAACTATAAATTGCATTAATCCATTTTAAAAATGTATTTTTCAAAGTAATATTTCAAGGACATATTTTACAAAACATAAGAATTGCGTTGAAATTATATATAGAGGTAAGTTTTACATTCTATTCCTACTTGATTATGTATATATTTGTGAAATAGCGGATTTAGTAACTAGGTAAAGCTCAGACTCATGTGACATGGGGTCAATTCCAACCATTACAACTATCACATCTAGACATACTAATGTGGTGCCTTGCATGACTATTGGGTTGTGTTATATTCTTTCCATGACTAGCCCCAGTAAACTGGTGAAGGTTCCAATTCCTATAGGTGTAAATTTATTTGTTGAATAGTGCCCCAAGACAAAAGAAGAGGAAGAGGACATGTCCTGTGTTCCATGTGCAAGTGCAGTCCGTAGTCTGATTTATGCGATGGTTTGTACTAGACCAAACATTGCACATGCAGTGGGATTATTGAGCAGGTTTATGTCAAAACCATGGAAGGAGAATTGGACAACAGTGAAGCGGGTTTTTAGGTATTTGCGTGGCATTAGTGATTATGGTTTTTTCTACCAAGGAAGACCAAGATTGGACAGATTTTTGGACATCCATGGCTTGGTTGATGTGGACTGGGCTGGAGATCTGGATCAGAGAAGATATACAAGTGGGTATGTGTTTAACTTGTTTGGAGGTTAGTTAGCTGGATGAGTAAGAGACAACCTATAGTCGCAATGTCAACTATAGATGCAGAATACACGGAAGCCACCCATGCAAGCAAGGAACCAATTTGGTTGCAGACATTGTGTTCAAGTATGGGGTTAGTACAATGAGATATAAGGATAGACTGTGACAACCAAAGTGCAATTTTCTTGGCAAAGAAACATGCTCATCATTCAAAGACAAAGCACATTGATGTTCAGTATCACTTTGTCACGGATATGGTAGAAGAAAAAAAGGTGTTGTCGGTAAAGGTGGACACTTTGAAGAATATTGCATATGCATTGACAAAGTCTTGAGCACTAAGAAATTCTCTTGGTGTAGAGAAACAATGGTTGTTGTAGGGTTGGATCAATGACTAAGCTCTCCTTTGGAAAGAAAACAACAAGTGGAACAATGTTGGGTTGTGTTATATTCTTTCCACGACTAGCCCCAGTAGTGAAGCCAGGGGGTTAGTGGGGGGGAGACCAGAACCTCCTTCATTGCGCCAAGCACAACGGGGGGTCACAGGGGGGGCAACAACCCCCCCTATTGAGCGGTTTTAGGGGGGCGGTAGCCCCCCTCTATGGGATTCGGGGCAGCGCCCCGGGAATTTTTTTTTTTAGACCCTATATTAGGTGGGAGAACATACCTATGGTTTTGTGCATGGATTTTGCACATGGTTTTGGGAATGATGGTTTTTAGTCCATGGTATTTTGTAGATTGGGTCATGGGAACTATGGCTATGTTCTAATCTAGGGTTAATGGATTGGGGTTTATGGATGCTTTAGCATGTATATACATGTATTGTAACATTGGAAGGAACATAATGAAAAATCAATCTGGTAGCCCCAGTTTTGGGATCTAGGGGAAAATCTCTATGTATATTTGTTTTATGTGTTATGCTCTTGCCATTGTTTATTTTCTATTTTTTAGAATTTGTATGCAGGAAATTTCTGTACAAGGTTAAAACCTACAATGACACATAGAGCTAATTGGGGTTTCGAACAAATGATGTTCCAAGGAGTACAATCTTAATAATACACTCGATCAATAACTAATCTACATCCCAAAGGCTCCTACTTAATTTGTTAGAAATTAATTAACAGAGAAATGAAACACATAAAATATTGTCGAAACACAAATCAAAAAACGCATAAAACAAGAGAGACACAAATATACATGTGTTTGTCAATTTAGTTGTCTTAAATTGTTACATGAATTATCAACCAGGATCAGTAAACTGACGAAGTGTAAGTGCACTATATGTACTAGAAGCCTTTAATTATTCAAATTGAAATGCAGATGATTGAATTCAATATTGAAATTAATCTAATGAAATATGAGCACATTCTTATGAAAATGATGTCTAAGTAATAAAACAAAATAATCGAACTCTTAATATAGACAATAAATCTCACATTTGCAAAAAATAATGAGACTCAATTCATGAAACTCTTCAAATTCTATTGCATATCTATCACTCTGTTTTGTAAGAAACTTAAATCAATACAACACAATATTTTCATGAACAAATAAAAAAAAATCAAAAACTTCCTTGAAAATAATCACACTCTTGAATTTATAAATCAACTATGAATACAAACTGAAAATAAATCCTTTGTTTTATAAAAATGAATCCTATTCTAAGTTACAAAATCTTATCAATTTCACTACTACTAGATTCAATCCATATGCATAACTTATCATTCAAATCCTATTACGAAATTTAAGATCAGTACAAAGAAAACATTTTAATAGATGCATATACTTAAGAAAAAACAACTAATGAACTAAGTTAAGAGGAAATTCTAGTGAAGAAAATAACAAATAAATTGAAAAACCTGACTACTTGAGGGGGCCCTCCACAAGTCAATGGTAGTGAATTCAAATCAACACTCAACCACACATTGGAACAAGAATGATATCTTGTAATTGAATTGAAAACAGAGTTTTAATTATTGTTTTCACATAACATAAGTCACTGTAAATTATCTACTACGAGGTCTTTTATAAACCTGTATCATAAATGTTGTAAAGTGAGCACTAGTGCAGAGAAGAGGTGATATTTCAACTCTGTGAATGCCTTATGTTGAGATTCAAACCAAAAGAAATTTTCTTTCACTCCTCCCTTGATGACTTGACTCAAGGGCCAAGTGATATGAGAGAATCCCAACACGAACCTACGGTAGAAATCGGCAATACCTAGAAAGTTGCGGAGCTCTGTCAGAGTGGTTGGGGTTGGCCAATCCTGAATGACTTGGATCTTGTTTGGATCCACATCCACCCTCCGTTCATCAATAATATATCCCATATACTGAACCTGGGTCATGCCAAAAGTGCATTTCTCCAAATTGGCACACAACTTGTGTTTCTGCAGTGTTTGGAGAACCTGTCGGATGTGGTGGAGGAGCTCTTCCCAACTCTAGCTGAAGGTTAGGATGTCATCCAAGTATACCACTACAAATGAGTTGGTGAATGGCCACAAGATGTCATCCATCAGCCTCATGAAGGTTACAAGAGCATTCGTCAACCAAAAAGGCATAACCAACCATTCAAAAAGGCCCTCCTTGGCTTTGAAGGTAGTCTTCCACACATTAGAGGGTTCAATTGGTACCTAGTGATATCCGGACTTCAAGTAGATCTTGCTGAAATATTTCCCCCCCTTGAGTTGGTCCAGAAGGTCATCAATCTGTGGGATCAGGTACCTATTCTGAAAAATGATCTTGTTCATCACCCACTAGTCAATACAGAGTCTCCGAGTCCCATCCTTCTTTTGTACCAACACGATCGAGCTCCCACAGGGCAATGAACTTGGTCAAATGTGACCTTTCTACAACAACTCCTACATCTGCCTCTTGATTTCATTGTTCTCCATAATGGATCACTGATAGATTGGTCCATCAATCAATGATGCACCTAGGTCAGATTGATGGAGTGCTTGACCTGACAGTGCATAGGCACCCCTGCGGGGGAGGTGAAGATGTCCTCGTACTTCTCCACGACCTTATCCATCTGTTGTTGTCGTACGAAGGGCCCTTGTCTGGAGGTCGTGGCCATAGACTTCTTCTTTCCCTGAGGGTTTATCATCATGAAAACAAATTTCTCAGTTTTGTAAATGAGCTTACTGCATTGTTTTGTAGTAACCAAAGAGATGGTGATAGGCGGTGCTACCTCTAGTATCATGTACAGCTTATTTCCCAAAGTAACAATAACAGTGCAAGGCCTTGACTCATACACATCATGTTGCTTCCACAAGTATGGTTGGCCTAACATCAAGGGGAACAACGTCACGTAATACCTCATCGCTGAAGGGCTTGATGTTGTATGGAAGGTGGCATTGTTGGCTCACACGAAGATCCCTTCCTTGGTTAAGCCACCCGATGGTGTATGGTTTTGGGTGTGTTGTGGTCGGTAAGCATAGTCGCTTCACAACCTCTATCAAAATGAGGTTATTTTGGCCCTTGTTGTTGACAATAAAATATAGAGGGGAACCCTTTACCCACATCTGAGAGTGGAAGAGGCGCTCCTCCTCCTCTAGACCACCGGGTTCCTCCTTCTAGATCTTTGTGGTGGAAATGATTACATTGGGCTCCACATCGATAATCTGCTTCCCTTTGTCATTCTCCTTGTTGGGTTTTGACTCAAAGTTATAACATGCATCTAATTCTGAAGCCTTCAGCTCGGCCACTAGTGACTGCTTGGCTCAACACTCACTTGTGTTGTGAGTGGAGCTCTTATGGAACTCACACCACTTTCCTGTATCCTTCTTCAACTTCGTGGTGTTGTTCTTTGCTTGTAGCTTTGGGAGGTTGTCCATGTTTGCCCCGCCTTGGCTTTATCCTTTGTTCTGTGGTTTGAGGACACCTTTCCCTTGCTTTGGATTCACAAATTAAAATTCTCGCTTCTTTTGTTTAAACTTATCTTGACGGCATATCGGTACACCGTGTCGAGCGAGGAGATGTCCAGGAACTCCATCTCATCCTAGATGTACCTATGTAGGTAGCCGTTGTACTTGAGTACCAAATGTTTCTCAGAATCCTTGATACCCAACTTCGTGTGAAGGGTATGAAAAACATTGGTAAACTCTAGCACATCTTGGTCCCTTCCCTGCGGAACATGATTCACTTTATGTATTTATCCTCATAGATCCACTTTATGTATTTATCCTCATAGATCCACTTTATGTATTTATCCTCATAGCTTCTAACAGGGTAGTATTGCTCCTTGATGGCATCCCAGAATGAATTCCAAGTGGGTGTGGCTGAAAACAGTGAGGTCGTACTTTCATCCTTCTGCTCGTAGTAGGTTTCCCACCATTCCTTGACATGGGGGGCGGCTTTGAGAAGAGTGAAAGTAATCTTTTCCCGGCTGGAAAAATCATAAACAAAAAAATATCCTTCTAGCAGATTTAACCATTTATCTAGGGTGCCTGAATCTATTTGGCCCTCAAATATGGGAATTTCAAAGTTCACTTGTACCTCTAAAGGAGTGGAGCCTCCAAAGTGGTTGCCAGATGTGGATGCGCCGCAGGTGGGCGATCGTTGAAGGATCTAGACAAAGTTATCCATCATCACATTCCTTTGTTTCTTGAGGGCCTCCTCGGTCAATATTTTGATAAGATCTCCTACCCCCTCATCTTTATTTTCTTCCTCCATTGGAGGCCATTGGGATTTGTGAGGCTAGTCTTACAATGGTTCGACCAGTTCAAGCCCTAACTCCTTATATCCCAACCTCGTTGGGGACATGCAAAGAAAAAAATAGAAAGAGTAGGCCACTCTGATACCACTAATCCGGATTTATATAGGAATGCAACAAATTATAGAGATAACCATAAATATAGAGCTGCAGTAGAAATAATACTTCATTTCATTAATGTAAAACACTAAAATATGCTTACAAAAAGAATGGCAATAAGACTAGCTCAGGTGACGGTAGCTTATCTCTAAGAAGAGATGTGGCGGCTACATGCCTCTGAACTATGTTACAATGAAGCTCAAAGGCCTATTTATTATTTAGAAACAACGGAAAACACTAAACATCCAAAAACCTAACCCTAGGAGATGAAGTGCCAAACTATGGGCCCCATTTGGGTAAATTGGTACATCAACTTCTCAGGGTCGTAACTTTGGCATACGATCTATATTTTATGCGCACAATACCTCGTTAGAATGATCTATCCAAGGAATAAAACTTTTGCATGACCAACATTGGTCTATAACCCATGTAGGTCCTATTTTTCCCCAAAAAAAAAAACATCATTTAGGTCCTCAAAACGGCTCTATAAAAGTTCAGGACCCAAAAAACTGCCAAAAATAGTAAATTGTGCTACAAATAAGGAAACTAAAAAAATTGAAAGAAACAATGGTGGGGGTCCAAGTGTAATAGGTGGGTGGCCACCAATATCCACCTAGATCAGCTTCTTACTGAGAAGAGAGATAGGTTATTCACTTGCACGTTGTGCTTAGTTAAGCAAAGCAATTGTAATACATCTCTATTCATCAGATTAATGCAAGAAGGGAAAGGCATTTTTTAGCAAATTATTTTCCCCTGTAAAGATATTGTGTGCATGTGTATTATTTTTCATTACATGTGTTATCACCAAAAAATTGATCATCTAGCCTAATTTATTAGATGGATCGAAGTACACCATGTAAAGCCAATTTTACCATAGTAAAATTGCTTTCACTGTGAGAAATTACTTAATAAACCAGCTTTGTTAGGTAATATATAGTTAAACCCATGAAGAATTATTAAATAAATCACTATTTATTTGATTTTCTTCTATGAATAATTAATTAAACCATTTTTCAATTATTATTCCTTGTCATATTTGACCCAATCATGAAAAATAAATAGATAAATCATTAATTATCTTATTTTGCTCTAAGTATAATTAGTTAATCACTAATTAATTATTATTATTTGTCAAATTTGCCTCAATCCCTTAGGAATAATTAAATAAATCCTTATTTATTTATTATTCCTTAACCAATTCCTTGAGATGATAAAAAAATCATTTATTTATTTATTATTTGTAAATAAAAGTTTAAATATTTTTTCCCTCCTAACCAAATATAATAAAATATTTCAAGTGGTTATTCCAAGAATGGGGTTAATAATATTTTATTGTTGCTCATTATTCGAGGATAACTCAATATTTTGTTATAAATAGAAGGATTTTCCATTCATTATTCACTTTTGATTATTTTCATTGTTGCACTCACTGTTGTAATTCTGATTATTTTCATTATCGCACACCACTTTTCTTCCATTTGGGTTCCCATTGAGCTCAAAAATTTTACTTGTTGGGTTTACACATTATAGAGGAGAGAGACTCTACATAAGCTAAAGACGTTTGAGGATATCCAAGAACCCATCCCATAGAGCGGGAATCGTAACATTTATTTGTTTCCTTCATAGGTGTTATAATAAAAAAAAATCTTTGTATATCTGGTTTCCATTGGATGATTGGAGTTATTACTATTTATTTTTTTTGTTTAACTATGATTGTGGCATAGATCAAGAATTTGGCAGGTTTTGTTTCTATCATTTGTTGTAGATCTAGAATGTTTAGCAGCCATTTACATTATTGAGATTGTTTGTGATCCACAACGTTAAGTATTTTCTTTTCGTACATCTTTGAGAGGAAAATACTACAACAAAATTGACAACTCCACTGGTTTTATACTTCAGATCCAGAAACCTGGGTGACCTTCGATTGTCAGCTTAGGGTTTCTTATTTTTTCAAGTCTCTTAATGTTTCCTAGCTTTTTACCCTAGATTTGTTAAATTTTTTACTTCCACAAGTTTTCTGGTCTTTTTCGCAGGTCACAGGAACCAGCCACGATAGAGACAACAGGTTTTTCCTATATTTTTCGACTGAGAATCAAGGAGTAGAAATTGCACTTTTTAGCCCAAAAAGTGCAATCTCACTTGAAAACAGGTCAGTACCTGTGATTTTAGGGTTTCCAAGTTTTTATCAGATTTGTTTCTAGGTTTTGTCAAGAGTTGTATGCTGGGTTGTTTGACCTCTGTCTCACCCCGCTTAGGCCTTTATCTACTCTGATTTACTCGTTGAATTGGAATTTAGCCCCCCGAGGGATTCTAGTACGCTTCCACCTTTATAAGAGGAGTTTAGTTGAGTGAGTAGTCTAAGTTTCTGCAACACTTTCAGCCATATTTTCCAGAGTTGTAACCATCTGTTTCAGATCTATAAATATAGGTTGTCATCATCCATAGTTTCTTATTAAACCTTGTTTGGTCATTGGCCTTAGAGTCCCATCGATTGCCCTAGGTGTTTCACCCATCTCCCTATATTTTTGCAGCGATATTCCTCTCTGGTTTTTTGTTGTTGCTACACTAGTTTCCAGCAACTTAGTGTCACTTGATCCCAGTCACACTGACATTTAGATCTCTTGACATTTTTGGTGTGTTTTCTATCGATTTAGCCACCAACCAGCATAGTGTTTGCAAACCCAGTTTGGTGGGGTTTAGTTAATTATTTTGTTGTTCATTTTCTGTTGTTAATTTCAGTTTATTTTCAGCAAACTTTTTTCTTTTTTAAAAACATGATATGGCCTTAATCAATAAATACACTCACACACACAAGCACACCTTAAGAAAAGGGTGCTTGGTTTACACCGCCAAGCTAAGACTTAACATAATATTTTATCTCCCCTCATTGAGACAAAGGCATATTTTTTATCTCCCTTCACCATTTCTATGTCACGTTACCACCATTGTGCAACCAAGGCGTTTTTTGTGGAGACTATTAGGCCTTCACCCCCAATTTCTGCTTGAGCATATTACCCCTCCCCATCGGGTTCGAGTTCATAGCCCTATGAGTCCCCATACCGACTCTTCTCCTAATTCATCTGATTCCTCATATGATTCTAAGCCTCCTTCACCACATATCGTCACCATGTCTAGACCCGCAACTAGTGGAGGAACCCAACCTGGTGTTGGCTCTGGTTCTATCGTGGTGGTCACATCAAGTGGGACAGTCTCAGGAAATATTTCAGCAGCTGCCATGCTCACCTTTATGGTTGGGTTAAGTCTACCGGATTTTAGCTAGTTTATAAACGAACCCATACACCATGATGTTGGTTGGCCTTCTATGTGGACTAAGCTTCCCTCAAACGTCCCAATTTTTTAAGGTAATGTTGGAGAGGATCCTACCAATCATGTCTGATCCTTCCACATGTGGTGTTCATCCAACTCCATTACCAATGACTCCATTCATCTTTGGTTGTTCCAACGCACGCTCACTGGAGACGCTATAAAATGACATGTAGACCAGCCTACCACATCTCATTTTGTTTTTGTGACGCTTACTAAAGCATTGCTATCATATTTCTATTTACCTCTCCGTTATGGCACTGGTATGGGCTATTGACCTCATTTCATTAGTCCTCCTCCACTCACCTTTCCGACCATGTTCAAGAGTAGCATAGAAGGAGGAGCACATGTCGTGCCCTACCCTTCGAAGATCATGTCTATCTAGTTTGGTTTCTTAGGAGCCTTTTATCACCCATTGGAAAATATGTCGCGTCCCATTTTCCTCAAACCGATGAAGAATCTCTCCAGATCTCTCTAAGATATGACCTGGTTTATGTGTAATCTGGTTATGTCTATATCGTCATTCCAGACCTGCCTCGTCCTGGAAGTGCCAATACACCGAAGGCATCTCACACCATCGATGGTATCATTGGAACCCTTTCACACCCTTCACCATATACTCATCAAAGTTATGGCTATCTGTAGGGGACACCAGTTCCTCTAACACTTATGCCCTTCCTACTAGCAACATGTTTTCAAGGCCCCAACCTATCTAATCAACTGTTTCTCCTACTTATGCACAGTCGAGTGCTCCAACCCCTCAATCATTAGCACTACAGCCTCCCATGCATCCTCAACCCCAACAGCCACCACCCCCTCAGGGTCAATTGTTTTCACAGCAGAGTGTGGCCAATCCCCAAAATTTGAAGAAAAAGAATAAGGGGAAGAGTAACAGGAGTAACCAAGGTAATCAAGGTAACAAACCTAATGAACCCCAGGGGAACCAGCCTACACCAACAACCAGCAACAGGGCAGTCAACCCAAGCATAACAAGGTTGTTCATACGAACAAGCCTTCTGCATGTTGTGGTGTACATGGCCATTATACACATGAGTGTCCTCTCTTACCCCACATGTGCCAAATGTGGGAAGCTCAAGCAGCTTCTAGAGGTTAGAAATCACCTCAGAATCCTGTGCCACCTCAAATGACAGTGCTTACAAATCCTTTCCCTTAGCAAGAATTTGTCATCACTCAACCTCAACCAGGTCTAGCAGCCCACCCCCCAACCTTCTGGTCCTGGTGACTACCAGATCCTTATGATGAATTTTGATGAGGTTAACCCCTCTGATATCAACTTGAAAACTCGATCGCTTTAATATGACAAGCCATCGACTTCATTCGCCACTGAGTCCAAAACCAAAGAATCTATTGAACCTCTTACAACACCAAATGGTCTATTATAGATCCCTCAACCTAAAGTCAAGGCCATTCCCAAGATCCGAAAGGAACCATCAGGCCATAATGCGGCTTCTAACTGAGTTTCCCATACATACATTATAGTAGACGACTTGGCGCAATCACCTGCCACCATGTTAGCGCTGGAAGTACTTCAATCGTTCCCATCTCAAAAGAAAGCTCTACTAATTGCCTTGGGCATAGTAGATCCTTCTGGTGATCATTTGATTTTCTTCCCAGTTGATACATCAGAACATCCTCCATTGACTTCATTTGTTTCTTTCCAGATACCAATATGAGTCTATAATGCCATCATCTCTCGATGCATTATTGACGAAGGTGCATCCACCTATGGGATGTCCGCTGTTGTTTGGAAACAACTCAAGTCACCTGATTTTTCCCCCTCCACCATCACTTTGCGTGCTTGGGATAGAAACTCCTCCCAGCCCCTTGGCATGTACCATAACTGTCCATTGACCCTTGCGGGCAAGAATTTTCATGTCGACATTGAGTTTATTGATGTCCCTTTATATTACAACATTCTCTTGGGTCGTAGTTACACATATGCTATATCAATTGTTGCATCTGCGTTTTATGAAAGATGTGATTCCCCCATGAAGGGAAGATTGTTACCATCGATCAGTTGACTTACTACGATTCGGCATCCGGGACCTCCCCTGAGTCCATTATTTCGTTAATGTTAGATAAGAAGTCCTCACTCCTCTCATCGGTGTCTCACTCGGTGTCTATATTGTTGGGTGCTTTCCTTGGTCCTCCCCCTCCCATCTCAAATCCTAACTCTATGAGTGTTTGCATGTTACAAACGTCACGGGTTGGTCTCAAGCAGTCTGGTACATCTGATCAACAGTCAGCTCTCGAGCATCCTGTTGTTGCCATCCCAGCTGAGCCCTCTAGATCCATCCCCCTAAGAGCTTATCCATTTGTGGGTGCCTCTCCTATGTTTCCAACAGGAACTGTTCCTCCAGGTCTCAACCATCCAAGAGCTATTCCACTGGGACATTCCCCTGTAGGCCAAATACCTTTCTTATTCCCCCCTCCGAGAGTATTTTTTGTCCCTGTCATGGCTTCAATGGTCCTTCCTAACATTACTTTGGGGATCCTAGTATGATACATTGATCCCCCCACAAGCATTCTTCCTGGTCAGCTAAGACCTTATCATGCTTTGACCCCGGTTTAACCAGTCCCTACAGCCCCTGTCATTGCTTCAATTCCATCACAACCTCAATAGGAACTATGTCCTGTTGTGAAAGCATCAGGATAAGGGGGAAAAGCTATGAGGAAACAAACTAAGGACAAGGCTCCCCAAGCTCCTCCAGCCCCTAAGGCCCTAAATCCGTCACCCCTATGTGCTTTGTGTAAATTTGTTGGGAAAGCCACCAATAATTATCCCAAGATTCCTCATCTCAAACCTTTGGTTCATGAAAAATTCCCTGATTCAAATATCCTTGAAGTCCATGTTAACTTACTGGGTCCACCCAAGAAACTCAGAACGTTATGCACAAACCACCCTTGTGCCTTGTGCGATCATCATGGTCATTATTACCATTGTTGCCCTCATCTTGATGAGTTTCGTGATTTCCTTGAAGCACTTCGCAAATACGAGCCACTCATAGTGGAACACCTACTCCTCTCCCTGAGGATTCTGGTACCACTACTAAACTAGAAGAGGGGGACTCTAGTCCCATCATCGTGATCCCTCCCCCCAATGTCGAGATGACATACACCACAAGTCATATCCTTTACTTATCGTCATCCTTGAGTTCCTCGCAGGCAAACCTTTCTGAGGTTTTTGTGCACGCTTCTATCCAACTTCTTTCGACATAATCCCATGTCTCAACATCCGTAGATCCTCCATCTACTAGCTCGTCGTCTACCATTCAAGATGATGTGTATGTGAACCTTCTTTCTCGAGTTGATGCACTAGATACCGTCACCGCATTATGTAGTCAATATTCCTCCCGTCTGCCACCTTCCATTATGATGAGGACATCATGGAATCCATGTCTAACCCTAATTACCCTTGCACTTAGGGAAGGGAACATGTTTTTTGGAGGATTATGAAGGCCATCTCCTTCCTAATCCTCCCAATGCACTCTACCTCAAGAAATTTTTCTCATAGCATATCCCTTTGATTTGTGTGTCTTTATTTCTGCCATGAAGATAGATTTTCCATTTTATTTATAAAAAATATTGAGTTATCCTCGAATAATGAGCAATAATAAAATATTATTAACCCCATTCTTGGAATATTTTATTATATTTGGTTTAGGAGGAAAAAGTATTTAAACTTTTATTTATAAATAATAAATAAATAAATGATTTATTTATCATCTCAAGGAATTGGTTAAGGAATAATAAATAAATAAGGATTTGTTTAATTATTTCTAAGGGATTTAGTCAAATTTGACAAAGAATAATAATTAATTAGTGATTAATTAATTATTCTTAGAGAAAAATAAGAAAATTATTTATTTATCTGTTTATTTTTCATGATTGGGTCAAATACAAAAAGGAATAATAATTGAACAATGGTTTAATTAATTATTCCTAGAAGAAAATCAAATAAATAGTGATTTAGTTAATTATTCTTCATGGGTTTAACTATAAATTACTTAAAAAAGGTGGTTTATTAAGTAATTTCTCAGAGTGAAAACAATTTTACAATGGTAAAATTGGCTTTACATGGTGTACTTCAATCCATCTAGTAAATTAGGCTAGATGATCAATTTTTTGGTGATAACAACATGTTTGTGATTGATGTTCTAAATTGTGAATTTATTTCTACATAGAAGTAGAGTAGGTTTGTGTCTTTTGATTTTGATTAAAATTACATAAGAAATTGCAAATCAACATCATAATTTCTACATGGTATTAGAGCATGATTCACATTACAAAAGGAATTTCGAAGTTGTTTCTCAGGAGGATCGAATTTGCAGTTCAATGTAGCAAGATATCTTTAGAGATGAGAAGATGACCATCAATGGGTTGAGGCTAGAGTATTCCTTCAAAGATAGCTCTAACTTCATCACATGGAAGCGGTACTGGAATACAATAGATTGCTAGAATACATCAAGACATATTTTTCAAAACCACAAGCATCTGATGCCCATAACCTTGCTCAGTGAATGAAAGATGTAGCCTAGACAAGGAGAATAATATTCTAGGGAGTACGGGATCACATTGTCTCAAATATCCACGGGAAAGTAACTATGTTCGCAATGTGGAAAGCACTAAAAACATTATTCGAGAATGGTAGTGACTGTTAGAGTCGGTCTAGTAGCCCTCCACCAGAGATCAAAGCTCTTTGCATTTCATAATTAGGTGTCCCATCAATGTGATCATGTTGCATTCCGTTAGGCATGCCATAACTCTGTTGGAGGAGTTTGTGTCTTTTATTCCCCTCCTGTTTGGCACTGCTGGTTCAAGTTTGTTTGAGTGAATAAAATCTTCAAAGGGTCATTTGTCTTGTTTTAAATTTCGAGGTCTTAAGTCTAGGGTTAAGTCAATTTTTGTCTTGAGAGGTCATAAAGGACCAGCAGGCCAGAGGGATGTTCTTCATAAAGCATCATTTCAACAATTCTCACTATTGTACAGCTAAATTTTCACCTTGTTTTCAAAACTCTGTTTTTGAAAAACAAAGGTCATTTTCTCATTTTTTGTAAAAATTCTCAAAATTTCAAACTCTCCAAATGTCAAAGTGCAGCCTTAGTCTCCTTTACCAAAGCACCTTAGAAGCTATCCCTGCAAAAATTTTCAGAAGAAATCATCATTTCAACCAATTTTTCAAAGAAAAGAAACCAAAAGTCAAGGCCAATTAATTCAAAAAGTGTCAACACTCAAAACATTATAGAGTGGGTTTTGGGCAAATGAAAATCTAAAGGAAGCCTATAAAAGCACATCATTCTTCATTTGCAACTCATTTTCCTCTCACAAGCTAAGTGAAACCTTGCAAAGGTGATTTTATGAGTTCTTGAGCAAAGTGGACAGTTTTAGAGGTGCGCTACGTGTCAGGAAGGGCGCGCTACGCGTCAGGAAGATTTTGCAGTGTAATTTTACAAGGGCGCTACACGTTGAAGGGGCGCTATGCGTTGGGCAAGACGCGCTACGCGTTGGTTTTTTCTCCCTGTAACTTGCCAGCAAGCACACAAATCCTCTCTTAGCTCAAGCAAAATACAAGTAAGCTCCTTTTCCATGGCTGGTTTTGTTTTTGGCAAGATGAATGTGAAAGAAATATGACAAATATGCCATGAAAATTAAAAGCAAAAAACCCTAAGTTGCTGTGTGAATTTAAAGGCCAAGTTTGCTAGGGTTTCAAAATGATATGCTGCCCAAGGTTTTCCCATTTTGATCCTTCTTTTTCCCCAATATTCACCAGCATTTCACTTCAAATTTCCCATAAAATTCTATAATATCCCTTCACAAAATCCCAAACCCTACTTAATCCCAAAACCTACTTCACCCCAAAACCCTACAATATCATAATTTCCTATGTCCTTTCCCTTCCATAAATTCATCATTATTTTCATTGCCCCTAATTCCCTCATGTTTCCCTTTCCCTAACAATTCCCTTGTATTTATTTCCCCTTGGTAACAGCATTTGAAAAAGTCAAACAGCAATCAATTGCGTGCACAGTCAGCATATACATTTCAGCCATCCTGTCTTCAAAACCATGTCAGAAACCGAATCAGATTATGAGAAGAGTTATGACAGTGATTCAACACAGGAGGTAGAAGTGCCTAGGAGGCATCACAAGGGTGGTAAAGGTGGTCGGAATGTCAGGGAGGAGCCCACCTTTTTGGCTCAATTGCAAGCCTGTCCACTTGCAATGTCCTGTTTTCGGTACCAATCATGTTTTGAGTATTGTGAGAGGATCTCACAAATTCAACATCACAAATAATTAGTTCGTTTCTTTGTCCTACATTTGTACAATGGTCATGTGAACCTTGCAGGAGTGGACTTCACACTATCACCCAAGGTTGTTGCTCAAGCCACCGGGATACCAAATGTTGGGGAAGAGTGGACCAAGCGCAAGCTACTAGACAAATTTCATTATCAACCATACATCAAACCTGGATGCATGAGGCACCTTACTGTTGTTTTTCCTTTCAGATTCCTAAGGGAGGAGTATGCACCCTTGATGAGGCTTATTATGCACTATTTTACTTGTGAGGGTAGATTTTCACGTTTATATTCGTACCATATCCGTTTGTTGATGCATTTTACCCGGGTACGAATGATGAACATTCCATTTTTCATGTGCCGGAATATAGAAAAGATGGTGCCCGTAGTGCAAAGGAAGAACCCCTCACAACAACTCAAAAGTATATATCATTATGCACTGATCGAGATCATAGTGATGCATCAGTTGGCACAGCAGGGTATTCCATGGGAGGATTTCATTTCTCGCGACTTCTTCACGGTACCACACCCATCTCCTGAGATTTTCCATGATGAGGGAGGGCCTTCACAGCAGTTTGACATTCATGAGACCGAGCATGTTGATACTCCAGCTTATGTAACATATCAGAAAGGCCCCAGAGCCTTATTTGTAGCTGCACGACGAGTACTATCTCCACCCGAGGTGGAAAGGATCTCGTTGACTTCATCGGCACAGCGAGTATTATCTCCACATCATGTGGAATGGGTCTCGCCATCTTCTTCAGCACAGGTACAGGTCCAGGATAGGGGGAAGAGGCCCATGATTGATGAGGGTTCTTCAAGAGGTCAGGACACAGATGTCATTGATATTGATGCTAGCTCTCCTACCTCAGAGCTCAAGGAGATCATCCGAGAGCAAAGGGCCGAGAATGAGTCGCTGCACAAAAAATTGCAGATGGAAAAATGGGTGATTAACTACTTAGAGCAGCGCAACAAACAGTTGGAAGATGAGCATGAGCTTTATGAGTAGCGGAAGATTTGTGAAGACTGGGAATTGGCCCGTAGGAGACCCGGTGATTTGACACCTATCGATCGGGAATCTATGCTCATTCAGGTGAACACTCATCTAGAAAAGTTGTCCGCCACATGAAAAATCATTATTGGGCCCGCATGCATGTGTGCAAAGAAAAAATGAAGGTACTCAAGAGACGATTGGCCAAGGCACTAAAACGGAGGAAAAGGCCCGATCCACTTCAGATTTTGGCTGAAGCCACCTTGAAGGAGCATGAAACTCAATGATACACCCTCAGCTCAAAATTCAGACAATTTGAAGCAATTTTGGTCAATTTTGAATTTTTTTGTCAAAAACAGGTTTTTGCCGTCAACGCGTAGCGCGCTACCCTTAAGTTGGGGAGGTCCATTTCAAGAAAGGTTTTCATTTTTGGATTTTTCATGACAAAATACACTTGCTCAGCCACTTCCAAGAAGTTTCATGGAGATTTGAGCCCCCAAAAGGTCAAAAAAACAAGCAAAAAATGACCTTCTGCCACTTTTTGGATACACAGGAAGAAGTCTTGGGAGCTTGCAATTTTGGAGGGGAAACTGGCCACCAAATTGAGAAATTCCACTTGGGCTGGAGAGTAGACATCCAGACCTTTCCAACAAGCCCACTTTTGCCTCATTTGGATGCCGGGAAGTGCCTCAAACGTGGCCTGAAAGGCGCGCTATGCATAGAGAAATGGCGCGCTACGCGTTGGGAAAATTTGCCAGTTTTGCACCTTCAGCTCAGGAAAACGCAGCATTGACTAGTTTTGACTTTTTGGTGGGATTTTTCATCATCTTTGATGTAATTGATGTAATTTCATGTTGACATGATACTTTTTACCTATCTAGAAGATTCATTCATAAAATGGCAAAAAATTAATGAATGAATTGGTTTCCTAACTTATAAAGGCAAGTTGTTTTGATTGCCTAGTTTGTAGTGCTCAGTTTAGAATTGGTTGAAACAGCTCCTAGAAGGAGGAGCTCGACCCCTAGAGGTTAGGGAATGGTTTTTCTTGGTCTATTTATGTAATTTTTCATTCAGTAGCAGAGGTTGGACTCTTGGGATAGTTTTGAGACTATATTGTACATATTTTACCAGCACTTTTGGCAAAGGAAGACCAGGGTTTTGTAGCACTACTTGGGATCCATGTGGCTTTATGTCTTGATGGTGTGTTTCTTTCAGTTCTTGTAAGTTATGTATGTGCATCATTATCTCTATTGAATCTTCTCTTATTAAGCAAATGAAGTGTTAAGGTAGAATCCATGAAACTGCCATTCTCTGCCTTTAAATTTGTTTAATATTCTATGTTTTCTTGTTTAAGGAGAATCCTTGAGACCCCTTGCTCTCCTTAGCCTCTCACCGGTCTGATCTATCCATCTCACTTGCTTTAAGGCATCAAAACCACTGCCTATCTTGCCCCAAGTGGACCTCTGCAAAAACTGTGCCTCATCCCCGCACCCAAATTTGCCTTTCCCTTGATTTCAACAAAATCATAAAAAATCAATCCTAAACTCTTTGTACTTAATACCTAGCCTAAAAAAAGTCATCAATTCGGTCATCTCGAGCCTTTTCGATTACCTTTTGTCGAGTTTGACCCAGAGAGAGCCCTCTCCTGTCCTCGTAGGGCTAGCTACGAGGCTGAGCGTGGTTTGATGTGGCCTTGAGTCTTGCCTTATTTCAGCCTAAGGTAGATTTGAGCGCTAACATAGTGGCGACTCTGCTGGGGAAAAATCTCAAATGGTTTGCTTGTTGATGAGTTTGTTTCACAAGTCTTAGACGGAGTCTAAAGTCACGCCAGGTAGCTTTCGAAACGCTCTTGCTATGCATAAGCGAAAGTAGATAAATGCTACTTCAGTCGATCTCCGGTTAGCTTGCGAAACTTTGACTTGCAGATCACCCCAGTACCTTTGATCGTTTTAGACCTTTGGATGATTGAGTCTAATAAATGATTGGCTGAATTACTTTCATTCTTTTGATCTCCTGATAAATACACTGGCTTCAAAAAGACATACAAGAGCTAATCCAGATCTGAATCCACCTCCTATTTATGAAAATCCAAATTTGATTCGAAAACTCCTCCGTCAAGAAAGCTCGACGACTCCCTTGGTTAAATCTCATTCATGTCCTGCACCTTTTGAATACCTTGAAGAAATTCCTTTCGATGCAAGGTTTGAATTGTCATTGTTCAAGACAAAGTCCGAAAACGCTCTCGATTCTATTGTTCCAAATCCTGACTTCGCTGCAACTCTTGAATTTGAAAGGCATAATAAATTAATTAAAAATTTTATCTTGAGGCACCTTTAGACCACCATCCAAGTAGCCAATCTTTCTGAGTTTTTAGAAGCCATATCTACAAACATTGGATCCACCGTCACGGCATCTACCTCAAGAGTTCCTACTGAACCACCTTTCATTCCTACCATTCCTTTGCAGCCTATAATTACTTACTCTGAATCTACAGTTGATTCCCCTTCTTCATCCCACATTACTTCTCCTCCTCATACACCTCCGCATACTCCCCATACAGTAGCAGCATCCACTCCACCAACAACACCGAGGGTAAATCCACCTAGAGAAATGGCTTCTCGCTTTGCACCTCTTGCTTTACCTAAGAAATTGCATGATATGCCAGCGGATTATCAAAGTAAAATTCCTTTATTTGATGGCACTCCTCAAAGTGTTTCCGCTCAGCAGCACATAGACAAAATGGCAACTTTTTATGATTTATATG
Organism: Pinus taeda; assembly: GCA_000404065.3. Taxonomy (NCBI): domain Eukaryota; kingdom Viridiplantae; phylum Streptophyta; class Pinopsida; order Pinales; family Pinaceae; genus Pinus; species Pinus taeda. The sequence continues at coordinate 166,076 of APFE030133306.1, forward strand.
AGATTGATGACGAGGATGTAACTATGCGATTGTTTGTGCAAACATTCGGAGGAGAAGTTAGAAAATGGTTCAGAGGCTTGGGAGCAAGAAGTATACCTACGTTGGCTGAACTTCAGAAGCAGTTTCTTGATCGTTGGGAACTTAGAAAGGATCCGCTTCAGATTAATGCCGAGTACAATAATATCAAACGCAATCCCAGTGAGTCTGTCCAAGATTATATTATCAGGTTCAATACATTTTATAATGCTATCCCTGATGATTTAAGACCATCTAGAAAATCAGCTCTTCTTAAATTCCCAGATGGCTTTGATCCGGAGATGGCTTACTCATTACGGGATAGAGATCCGCCTACTTTAGAAGATATGCAAAAGATTGCTGTCAATGTTGAGGCAAATCTGAACGACAAGAGAGCACGTTTGAAGGCAGAGAAAAGAGTGACTATAAAGGAAGAATCTACATCATCATAACCACCTTGGCTTCGCGAGATGTTCAAAAGACTCAACCTTGACAAATCAGAACAGCAGATTCGTAATCCAAATTACCGTGGCCAGCAACAACCTCAGTACAGAATCAAGCAGCGTGAACCAAGAGTACAAGAGCCGGCAGCCCAACAACCAATCAAAACTCCTCTTTTGCAGAACTTTGTAACTCAAGATTCAGATGAAGATGTTGATGTAGCAGGGGACCAAAATCACTTCTTTACTGCTGATGATCTGCCCATTTACATCACCGAAGAAGATGAGTATGGAGAAAGTTCAGGCGCCCAGCAAGATGAAGATTTTATCTTGGCTAATGATGCAGATTTAGATGATTACCAAAGAGGATATTTGAATGCCTTGTCCACTCAACAGAAGCAGTATTCATTGAGGAACCGAGATGTGCCTATCAATCCCATTCAGAAAAGAAAAGAAGCTACAACAACAAAGATGGATTCACCGATACCGCTGAAAAAAGGAAAAGAGACAATTGATCCCACAACTAGCAAGATATCAGCAGCAAAAAAGACAAATCAGGCAGCTATAATCAAAGATAGGAGAGAAATTTTGGTCAAAGAAGTCGACAAAGTTTCAGCATTTAGTTTGGAAAATGAAATTTCCAAATTAAAAATATCTATTCCTTTGACTGAAATCATGAAAAACAGCAGCTATTGAGGTCAAGTTTCCAAAATTCTGAACTTTGATCCCATGCTTGACACGGTGAACGTTGAAGATGATCAGCCCGAATTGATCTTTGGGCCAGCATTGGATGGTCAGTCCCCTGAGAGTGATGTTCCTCCCTTTTATATCAGTTTGAGATTGCATGAATATGTCTTGCATAATGCCATGTTCGATTCGGGTGCCTCACACAATTTGATGCCAAAGGCAATCATGGAGAAGCTGGGGTTAGACATCACCAGAAAATATCATGATTTGTATTCATTTGATTCTAGCCGTGTGAGATGTATCGGGCTCATCAAAGATCTGGTTGTTAGATTAGACCAAATCCCAGCGAAAAATGTCTTGATGGATGTGGTTGTGGCAGACATTCCTCCACGTTTTTGTATGCTACTTTCGAGATCTTAGGGAGCTAAGTTGAAGGGTACTCTATAGTTAGACTTCTCTTATGCCACAATTCCAGTCTTCGGTCAAATGAGAAAGCTATATCGCGAGCAAAAGATGAAATATATGATAACTAGTAAAGAGAAGTCGATCAATCATCCTGTAAATTATGTACATACTGATTTGGATTCGTTTGTTTGATTTGCTGATAGTTTTAATTATATAGATAGTCAGTTAGTTCAAGCGGAAGACATACCAGAGATCACTGAAATTTTCAGAGAAGTACTACAAAAGGAAAGAGGAGAAAAGAAAGCTATCATGGAGCAAACAACTGAAGAAAAGGGGCAGCAAATAGAAAAATCAGAGGCAGTACAATTTCAGCACTTAAAGGAGGATGAAGATGGTCTTTGGACCATCGATTTTGATGGCGCAGTAGGTAGTGATGGTGCTGGTATTGGTGTGTGGATTCGAAGTCCTTTTTCCGCTCAAGACAAAGTTCCAAGCAAGGTGAGAGTGTGTTCCTATAAACTAGCATTTGATTGTTCAAATAATGAGGCAAAATATGAGGCTCTCATTGCTGGCCTAAAGATTCTTAAGAAACTGAAACCAAAGAAGATTGTGGTCTATGGTGATTCCGAGTTGGTGATAAAGCAAGTTAAGGGTGAGTTTCAGGCCAAACATCCTCGCATGAGGGCATATCGAAATTCAGTCTTAGATATTTTGAAGTTGTTTTCTGATTATACCTTGACATGTGTGCCTCGCCTACAAAATGGTGTTGCTGATGGACTTGCTAAGGCAGCAAGAAATTTAAAAATTCCAATGAATTCTAGCAACAAATTTGAGATTCATGTGAAGCATCGTCCCACCGTTCCAGATAATCAACAATGTTGGCAAGTTTTTCAAGATGATGAAGAGATCAATGAGTTTCTGCAAAATAAGGGTAAGTTCAAAGATTCCTCAATAGATACCGAAAATGATGATGGTGATGACAATATACAGGTAAATAAAATGGATGTGCTGCAACTTAAGGACAACATTATTCCTAAAGGATTGATTCCTTTAGAGGAGCTGTTTGACCAAGATGATGTGGCCCGCAAACCGACATTGAGACCGACTGAAAAGGGTGTTGAAGAGGTAAACATTGGTACAACTGAAAATCCCAAGATGGTTAAGTTATGAAGGTCATTATCACCAAAGATAAAAGTTGAATATATGAAATTGTTGTCTTTATTTTCTGATGTATTTGCATGGGATTACTCAGATCTTAAAACATATGACACAAACATCATTCGGCATACTATTCCTATTAAGCCAAATCAGAAGCCTTTTTGTCAAAAATTGAGGAGAATTAATCCGAAACTGCTGCCATCAATTGAGAAAGAGGTAAATAGATTGTATAAGTCAGGAATCATTGTGCCTATCCAATTTTTCAGATTGGATATCAAACTTGGTGCCCGTAAGGAAGAAGACAGGTGAAATTCGTTTATGCATTGATGCCTTTTGGTTTGAGGATGACCGTGACAAGACAACGTTCACCACTCCATGGGGAACATTTCATTATGCAAAGATGCCTTTTGGTTTGAAAAATGCTGGAGCCACCTTTCAGTGTGCGATGGACGTAGCTTTCACCAATGAGAAAGATGTATTTTTAGTTGTTTATCTTGATGACTTGACCGTATTTTCAAATTCAGATGAGGAACATTTGTATCATTTGAAAATTGTTTTCCAAAGGTGCAGAAAATATGGCATATCGTTGAATCCGAAAAAAAAGTCTTTTTGCCATGGATGAGGGCAAACTTCTTGGCCACATCATATTTAAAGATGGCATCTGTATTGATCCAGCATGTGTTGAAGCCATTCAGCAAATTGAATAGCCCCGGAACAAGAAAGAAATTCAGTCCTTCAATGGTAAACTGAATTTTCTGCGTCGCTTCATTCCAAATCTAGCAGAGCATCTTAGAGAGATCACAAGCATGCTCAAGAAGGACAGTCAGGTAAAGTGGACCGAAGAGGCGGTCAAATCATTTAATTTAGTGAAGTTAGCTCTTTCTTCAGCTCCTATTTTGATCAGCCAGGACTACACTCAGGATTTTATTTTGTTCTCATTTGCCTCTGAGCACACTTTGGCAGCTGTACTAATGCAGAAGAGCGAGGGTGTTTAAAAGCCCATTGCTTTTTTCAGTCGGATTATTAGAGATGGAGCATTGGAATATAACATCATTAAGAAGCAAGCACTTGCGCTTGTTAAGGCCTTAAAGGATTTCCGTTTGTATATATTGCATCCACATATTCTAGCATATGTTCCTAATGTAGCAGTTAAAGATATTTTAGTACAGGAAGATCCAGAAGGTAGAAGGGGTAAGTGGATTTCTGCGTTGTTAGAGTATGATGTAGAGATTAAATCCACCAAGTTGATCAAAGGTCAAGGACTCGCCAAGCTAATGGCTGAAACAAATCTGCAAGTTTTAGACATAAATTTGATTGCTGCCATGTCCGATGAAGATGAGGAGAACCCATCTGTTCAGGTATCTGAAATATTTCTTTCTTCTCCTTGGTACACTAACATTTTATATGTACTTCAGCATGTGTCTTCACCTCCTGGAATGCCGAGAAATAGAAGTAGAACATTGAAATTGAAGGCTACAAAATTTTGCATACTAGATTCAGCATTGTTTTGGAAAGACCCTGGTGGAATGTTATTAAATTGTTTGGTCGAGGAGGAAGCCAAAAGAGTTGTGGAAGATTTTCATAGAGGGGATTGCAAGGGTCATCTTTTTTGGAAGACTATAGCAAACAAGATTCTAAGGGTAGGATATTATTGGCCTTCATTATTTTCAGATGTATATAAGGCCATAAAAAATTGTCACGAATGCCAAATTTTTCAAGGAAAGCAGAAGCTCCAGCCTTTGCCTCTCAAACCAATTGAATTCAGGCACCTTTTCAGCAATGGGGATTGGATTTCATTGGTGAAATTCATCGGTTATCATCAGGACAGCATCGATGGATATTGACGGCCAGAGACTACTTCACAAAATGGATTGAAGTAATTCCTACTCAACAAGCTACGGATGCGGTAATTATTTCTTTTCTTGAGACCAATATTTTGTCACGTTTTGGGTGTCCAAGTAAGTTAATTACAGATAATGCAGTAGCATTTAAGTCCAAAAGGATGATTGAGTTTTTTTATAAGTACAATATTAGCTTGGGACATTCAATCGCATACCACCCTCAAGGAAATGGATTGGCAGAGTCATCTAATAAGTCTTTGGTCAATATCATTAAGAAATTGTTGGAAGTCAGCGAAAAGGGCTGGCACAAGAAGTTTATAAATGCATTATGGGGTGATAGGGTGAGTCAGAAAAATTCTACTGGCATGTTGCCTTTCGAGTTGGTGTACGGAACAGACACAATTTTTCCCACTTCGCTTGCTGTCTCGGTAGTCAAACTGCTTCAAGAAGCGGGTAGTGAGGAAGATCCTATGTAGAGAAGGATAAATCAAATGATTCATTTGCAGCAGAAACGGGAGGAGGTATTTCAAAACACTTGCAAGCTGCAGGAGCACATCAAAAAGATTTATGACCGGAAAGCAAAGGCAGATACATTTCAGCTAGATGAGGTTGTTCTGAGGTGGGATGCTCGTCATGAAGACAAGGGAAAGCATGGCAAATTTGAAAATTTATGGAAGCGTCCTTACAAGATTGCAGCATATTGCGGCCAAAATGCTTTCCTTCTCAAAGAGATGAACGGAGATGAATATCCTGGAGGGCCGATCAATGGTCGGCTGTTAAAGAGATACTACTTCTAAATATTTGCTGCTCATTTCATTATCATTGTAAATATCATTTTATTTTTGTTCTATTGCACATGTACACTAACTTATCATGTTCAGTTTGGGGCCCGAGGTGAAGGCTATAATTCTGAAAATGAAAGTTAGTTAGTCTAAGTTTGTCAAGTCAGTTGTCAAAATTTTTTAAATTCGAGTTTAGGCTTGTCAATGCAATTTTTGTTTTTTAGTCAAATTCTCAAGATTTTGTGTCGGAATAATGACTCCATCGCCCAATGGATGAAGGCACTGTCTAGCTCTTACAGAGATTTGCGATTCTTGGCATCTCCAAGGAGCTACCATCCCCATTGGAGCCAATGTTATAGTCGGTCTAGTTATCCCTCCATCAGAGATCAAAGCTCTTTTTTGCATTTCATGTTTTAGGTGTCCCACCAGTTTTCATCAGTTGCATTTCGTTAGGCATGCCATAACTCTGATGGAGTGGTCTGTGTCATTCATTCCCCTTGTGCATATCATTGTTGGTTTAGGATGAGTCGTAAAGCTTCACAAGTCATTTTTAAAAATTTTTAGGTCTAGGTCTAGGGTTTGAGTTAATTTAGTCCTGAAAAGTCTTAGAAGACCAGCAGGCTAGAGGGATGCCTTTGATAAATCATCACTTCAATAATTGTCACCATTGTACAGCTGAATAAGGAATTCTCTTAAAAACTCTGTTTTGAAGGCAAATCGCCACCTCATTTTTGTAAAAATTGTAAAAATTTTCAGTTCTTCAATTGTTCAAGTGCAGCCGTGGTCTCCTTTGCTGAAGCATATCAGAGCTATACCTGCAAACAATTATCAGAGAAACTCATCATTCCAACCTATTTAATGAAGGAAACCAAAAAGGTTAGAGCCTATTAATTTCGACAAAGTGTCAACAACCAAACATAAGAAAAATGGGTTTTCATTGAGCAAAAATCAAAATGGACACTATATCAAGTGATTTTTCCTCATTTCCAACACATTACAGATTTTGAGAGCTAAGAGTATCATTGAAGGGTGATTTTGCAAGTTTGAGGCAAGTTCGTGAGTAGTTGGTCAATTCCAGAGGCGCGCGACGGATCAGCATAGGCGCGCGACACACTCAGAGCGCGCGGCGCGTTGGGTAAAGCGCGCGGCGCATAGGGTTTCTGCCTACAAATTCGCCAAGAAGCTACTCAAATCACCTCTCCTCACACCTAAATTCTCATGTAGGCCTACAATCATCACTTGGTTTCATTTTTGGATGGTGTATATGTGGTATATATGAAGAAATTAGCCTCTCTTTGTCAAGAAAAATCAAATGAAAAGAAAGCTTCCATATGTAATCAAATTGTTGTAATGACTCAAGTCCAAAGTTTGTTGTAGGGTTTTAAAAAATTATTGTCGCCAAGGCTTCATTTTCCCTTGTTTCACATTTCCTATTCTTCCCAAATATTTTCCCAAATAAATCCCCACAACACCACACCTTCCTCTCTCAAACTCCCAATCATTCTCCTATAACCATATAATCCCTACCTTGTTTCAAAACCCTAAAACATCTCTATCCCCCTAGTCCCTTCCCTAATCTCCTCATTTTATTTCCATTGTTCCCATTTCCCTTGATTCCCTTTTCCTAACAATTCGCATCATTTATGTCCCCTTGGTTACAACATTTTGATAAAGAGACAAAAAGTCAACAGTCAACTTTTGGCACACAGTTTCATATCAACAAATATATATATTCCAGCCACCTTGTTTTTAGAGAACATGTTAGACACCGAGTCCGAATATGAGCAGGATTATGATAGTGACTCTACAGCGGGGATCAATGTGCCTAATGTTCCACAAAGGTATCACAGGGGTGGCAAGAGTGGACAGCATGTTAGGGAGGAGCCTACCTATTTAGCTCAATTGCAAGCTTGCCCGCTTGCCATGGATTGTTTTCAGCGCCAAGCATGTTACCAATATTATGAGATGATCTCACAAACTCAACATCATCGCGAACTGGTCCGTCTATTTGTCCTAAAATTACACGAATGTCATGTGAACCTTGCCGGAGTGGATTTCACTTTGTCACCCGACACTATTTCTCAGGCCATCGGAATACCAAATGTGGGGGAGGAATGGAGTAAACGCCAGATGCTGGACCGATATTATTATGAGCCATATGTCAAGCCCGCATATATCAAACACTTGAGCGCGACCTTTCCTTTCAAATACCTGAAAGATGAGTTTTCACCATTGATGAAACTCATCATTCGGTATTTCAGCTGTGAGGGCAGATTTTCACGTCTCTATGCGTACCATGTACGTTTGTTGATGCATTTCACACGGGTATGTATGATGAGAATTCCATTTTTCGTGTGCCGAAACATAGAGAGGATGGTACCCTTAGTACAGAGGAAGACCCCAGCACATCAGCACAGGAGCATATATCACTATGCATTGATCAAAATCATAGTGATACATCAGTTGGCACAACAGGGTATTGCTTGGGAGGATTTCATCTCCCCTGATTTCTTTTCAGCGCTACAGCCTCCTCCAGAGATCGTCCATGATGAGGGAGGGCCTTCATAGCAGTTTGACATGCATGAGACCGAGCATGTTGATGCTCCAACATATGTGACATATCGGAAAGGCCCCAAGGCCTTATTTGCAGCTGCACGACGAGTACTTTCTCCACCCGGGGTGGAAGGGGTCTCGTTGACATCATCACCAGAGCGAGTATTATGTCCACATCATGTGGAAGGGATCTCGCTTCCATCTACAGCATGGGTACAGAGTTAGGACAGGGGCAAGAGACCCATGGTTGATGAGGGTCCTTCAGGAGTTCTGGATACTGGTATCATTGATGTTGAGGCTAGTTCGCCCAGCTCAGAGCTTAAGGAGATTATCCGAGAACAAAGGGCCGAGAATGAGTCACTGCCAAAGAAATTGCAGATGGCTAAATGGGTGATCAACTACTTAGAGCAGCACAACAAGCAGTTGGAGGATGAGCATGAACTTTATGAGCTGCGCAAGATTCATGAAGACCAGGAATTGGCTCGTAGGAGACCCAGTGATTTGACACCTATTGATCGGGAATCGATGCTCATCCAGGTGAATACTCACTTGGAAAAGTTGTTGGCGAAGGAAAACAGGGACAAGGACATGCTTCGCCACATGAAGACTCACTATTGGGCTTGCATGCATGTTTGCAAAGCGAGAATGAAGGTGCTCAAGAGGTGTTTGAGCAAAGCGCTAAAACAAAAGAAAAGGCCCGTTGCACTTCGATTTTTGGCTGAGGCTTCACTAGTTGAGCATAATACATGATGGAGGGTATTCACTCCAATTTTGGGCACATTTGGAGAAAATTGTCATTTCAAAATTTTTGGCTTGCAAAACAGGTTTTTAGGTTCTATGCGTCGTGCTCAGCACGCGACCCACAAAATGGAGAGGTCCAAATCACAGGTGGCTTACATTTTTGGATTTTTCATGATGAAATACACATGCTCAGCAATTTCCAAAGCATTTCATCAAGTTTTGGGTGATCAAAAGCTCAAAAAACATCATGAAAATCACCTTTCTGCCACTTTTTGCATCAGCAGGTAGTACTTCTGGGAGAATTCACGTTTGGAGGGTCAAATAGAGACAAAATTGAAAATTTCCACTTGTGTTCGCAACTAGACATCCAGAGCTTTCCAACAAGCCCACTTGAGCTCAATTTGGAGGTCAGGAAGTGCCCCAAACGTAGCTTCAATTGCGCACGCCGCATAGGACTTAGGCACGCGGCGCACAAGGCTTTTTGGCCAAATTTTCACTGTTCAGCTCAGAAATTCGCCAGTTTTGACTAGTTTTGACTTGTGATGGGATTTTTCACCCTCCTTGATGTAATTATTGGATATTTATGTTGTTATGACACTTATTTACCTATTCTAGATGATTCATTCATAAAATAACAAAAATGTAATGAATGAATTGGTTTCCTAGCTTATAGAGGCAAGTTGTTTTGATTGCCTAGATTGTAGTGCTTCGTTTAGAATTGGTTGAAACAATTCCTAGGATGATGAGCTTGACCCCTAGAGGCAAGGGAATGTGTTATCTTGCCTATATTATGTATTTTTTTAGTCATTTTCAGGGTTGGACTCTTGGGATAGCTTGAGACTATATTGTACATATCTTATCAACATTTTATGCAAAGGAAAGATCGGGGTTTTGCAGCACTATTTGGTATCCATGTGGCTTTATGTCTTGATGGTGTGTTTCTCTTAGTACTTGTAAGTTGTGTATGTGCATCATTATCTCTATTGAATCTTCTCTTATTAAGAAAATGAAGTGTTGAGGTAGAATCAATGAAATTTCTATGCTCTGCCTTTAAATTTGTTTAATATTCTATGTTTTCTTCAGTTTAAGGAGAATCCTTGAGACCCCTTGCTCTCCTTAGCCTCTCACCGGTCTGATCTATCCATATAACCTGCTTTAAGGCATCAAAACAATTGCCTATCTTTCCCCAAGTGGACCTCTGCAAAAATTGTGCCTCATCCCCGCACCCAAAATTGCCTTTCCCTTGATTTCAACAAAATCATAAAAAATGAATCCTAAACTCTTTCTACCTAATACCTAGCCTAAAATCAGTCATCAATTTGGTCATCTCGAGCCCTTTCGATTACCTTTTACCGAGTTTGACCCAGAGAGAGCCCTCTCCTGTCCTTGTAGGGCTAGCTACGAGGCTGAGCGTGGTTTGATGTGGCCTTGAGTCTTGCCTTATTTCAGCCTAAGGCAGATTTGAGCGCTAACATAGTGGCGACCATGCTGGGGAAGAAATGGTTTGCTTGTTGGTGTTATTTTTTCTATAAGCTATAGACGGAGTCTGAAGTCACGCTAGGTAGCCTTCGAACTGCACATTGCTCTGCGAGCGCATAGTAGATAAACGCTGCTTCAGTCGATCTCTGGTGTAGCTTGTAATCGTAACACTTAACTTATAAATTGCCCAAATACATGTATCAAGTTAAGATTTGATTGTTGATGGTGAACAATGGTCAGACATCATAAGGCTGAAATCATTCACCTGGCGACTCCATTCACTAAACAATCCAGAAATCGATGCTTCATGGTGACTTCAATGTAGGGTGATCAGTAGCTGTGAGATTCTCAATATGGACCGAATCATGAGAAGCTACGCTCCCATGAGCCGAGATCACATTCCAGGTTTTCTGAATAAGATGCCCAAGGTATATTGGTCAAGTAATCTGCCTACGTTTAACAATGATGGTAAGAAAGATGCTGCTTTACATCTGGTTAGATTTCATATGCATATTCGGAAGTTGAAAGTGGATTTTCCTGAAGATATTCCTGGCCACTCTCGAAGGTGAAGCCCAATCTTGGTATGAAAATTTTCCGCTGGCTAGTATTTGTTGTTTAAAGGATTTTCATGCTCTGTTCATTGAAAGATATCAAGCATCTTATTCATCATTAAATTTAGTT